>JAADVL010000174.1:0-47257 GCA_023334995.1 Pythium sukuiense
ATCCGTCTTTCCCTTCTTACTGTCCTCCTTCTCCTCCTTGCTCTTCTTCTTCTTCTTGTCGTCCTCCTCTTCCTCGTCCTTCTCCTTCTTCTCCTTCTCTCCGTCCTCGTGGCTCAGCCGCAGCGCCGCCATGGGTCCTCCCCACGCGATCTCCTGCGGCAAATGGTCGAAACTCGCGAGCGTCTGCGTGCTCTGGAACACCGTGAGCGGCTTGGTCGGCGTGCGCTTGGCCTCCGCATCACTCGCGCAGACCAGCGCCGTCGCCAGCAGCAGCGCCAGCGCGCGCGCAGGCACGATGAGCTTCATCTTCGTCTCCTGGTTCCCACGACTGGTCACGAAATGAGCTCTTCAGCATACCCCTTCGTCGAGTCTTCGACGGATTTGCAGCCCCTAGTCAGTCCAGAGGAGAGGCGACATCATGACTTCCATACTGTATAAGTGATTATGAATGATACTACGGTAAGTCATCCCTTCTCCCGAATGTTGCGGCACTTCAATCAATCACTGCTTAAAGATGAGATGCGCGGAAAAACCTCGGCTCCGTCACGGCTTTGTGTTGGGGAGGACGTGAGGTTCAATGCGAACAGGATAAGGTTGTCCAAGTAAAACCTCGTTTTGTAGAATGACGGTGGATTCAAGATCGCCAATCTTGTGCGTGCTTTCTGGACGAAGAGCTCCACTCAGTCTGCTCACCCGTGGGATGCGAGGCCCTGGTAGCCGCTGCGGCGACGCTGCGTGAGCATAGCCAAGGCAACTGCGGCCGCAGCCGCTGCACATGCAATACCAGCGTACATGGCGCCTCCGAACCCCTCGGTCGTCGACTTCGCCTCCAGTTGCGTCGCGTGGCTCACATGGTTGTTGGTGAGCTCGGCGTACTCGTGGAAGCTGCGTAGTTGCGCCATCACGGCGAGTTCTCCGCAGCTGAGCTTGTGGGCTGCTGGACTCTGACCACACGAGACGCCCCACTGCACGTACGCAGTCGCAATAGCGGCGGTCACGTCTGACGGAGGTGGCTTAACTGGAAGGAATGGGTCGACCGCATTCGCTCTGAGGAGTCCTGGAGGCGCAGCATCCTCAACGGCAGCAGTTGCTTCTTCTGGGAATGCGAACGAAAACGATTCGGAGTATCCGATCGCGAAATCCTCGTAGTCTGCAGGCGTCGAGTTGTCAGGCTTGTACTCGGTCCACCCACCGCCCACAGAACCTGTGACAGCGAACGTCTTCGACGCGGCGCAGCCTTGAGCGGTTGCCGTCCAGTTCTTCAGCACCTCCGCAGCATTTTCGGGGTAGTGACGGCGCTTGATCAAGCCTATCACAGATCCTTGGGCATCAGTTGCTTGGATCGTGCCGTCGAGGATGCTCACGTCGACGTACAGGCCGCTGTTCTCGACTGGCTGTCCTTGGATCGTCGGCGTCGACCCACTGGAGGAGATCGAGATGTTCAGAATGACTAGCTCGTCGCAGATGATCTGAAATGTAGCGTAAATGCCGCCTTCCAACTCAGCAGTGTTCGTCAAGCCACCGGAGACGAGAGCAGCCGTCCACCCAAGTGCCTGGATATCTTCTTCCACGAGATCAACGTCTTGTGGGCTGCTCACAAACTTCTGCACGGTTGGGAAGAGTCGAGCAAGACCACTGCTTGTTTGCGAGCCAGGTTGGAAGTTGGCGCCTTCCGACTTCGTCAGCGAGAAGCTTGTATCGATGACCAAGGTGGATGCGGCCTCGGGAGTGACGAGGTCGTTCACCCACGCAAGCACAGCCGAGGCAAAGCTCTCCGTATCTTGACGAATCTGTATCGCAGACCGCACCCGGCTCATTGGGTCCTGAGGCGCAACAGGATCACCACCAGGCAACCCGTCGTCGTATTTGCCATGCTTGTCGCGTCCACTTCCTCGGCCGTGTCCATGTGGATCCCATGAGCCGCGGCCATCACCATCGCCATCTCCGTCCCCATGATCTTCACCCAGACCATCGTGTCCTTTACCCTTTCCGTAGCCTTCGTCCTCGCCATCTCCACGACGGTTGTGCTTGTTCTTCCTCTTGCTCTTCTTGTGGCTTCCACCCCAGCCCTCAAGATCCGCATCGTCATCATCGTCGTCGCCATCGTCGAACGGGAATCCGCGCCAGTCTTGCTCCGTTTCCTTCCCCTTGTGGCCCGAGTAGCCGTATTCGTCAGCCCCGCGATCGACTCCATAGTCCTGGGATGGAAGAGCGACTACATCGTAACCTCCATGGCCACGACGCCCGTCATGGTGAGACGCCACCGCAGCTGAGACCACTGCCATCACCACTACCAGTCGCAGCATCTTGACCTCCAAGCCGAAATTCCACAAGTGGCAGACTGCCAATGCGATTGGATCCTCTCCAAAGCACTTGCTGGCTGATTAGGGCGAGTCGATCGTGGCGTGCGCGTGAGCTCCTCCCCCATCCACAAACACTCTGCGGATAATGAGAGACGGAGCGTTGATCCGAGTCCCAGAAATTCGAAGCGACTCAACTCACAGGTTCAACTTGAAATGAGACGAGGATCATCTCCACGATTGTCCACCACGATTGCATCGTCCAAGCAAAACGACTCCAAAATTCACACTTACTGCGCGGCGTATCCTGGGCTATAGCCAGTGACTGAATCAGCAAATGCTCTTCTCACTATTGCTTCCTGACTGTGATGTGTGCCATCATCGCGCCTTTGACTGCCAACGTCAGCGAGTTGTCGTACGTCACACTGTCGGCGTCTTCCAACTCCACGTTGAACCGGTTCAGCACACTCGCCATCACGATCTTCATCTCGAGCATGGCCAAGTTCATGCCGAGACAGATGCGAGGGCCGGCGTTGAAAGACGCAAACTTGAATGACGAAACGTTGATGAGCTTGCCGGTTTTTGGGTCTATCCAACGCTCGGGTTTGAATTCCTTGGCGTCGTCGCCCCACACAAACGGCATGCGGGCCATCGCATAGGTCGAGACAGCGACGAGGTTTCCCTTGCGGATCAGCGTTCCGTCGGATAGCACGATGTCCTCTGCTGCTGACTTGGGGAGGCTTGGCAGTGATGGATGGAGACGCAGCGTCTCCTTGATGGTCGCATCGAGGTACACGAGCTGCATGACTTGGTCCATCGTCGGTGGGGACGAGTCGCGACCGGACGCAAAGTCAGGCAGGACATCAGCCAGCTCAGCACGGATTTTGGCGACGACTTCTGGTTGTTTGCTGAGGTTGTAGAAGCACCAGCTCATCGCCTGTGCAGTACTGTCCCGCCCTGCGATGATGAAGTTGACCACGATGTCACGCAGGTACACGGGGTCGAACTGCTTTCCGTCGGAGTCGTCGAATGTGTCGAGGAAGAGCGACACGAGATCAGCTGACTTCCCAGTCGTTTGAGACGCGTCTTGCTTCTCGCCACGACGAGCCAGTGACTCGGCGATGATGGTCATGACTGTCTTGTCGATCTCTGCAATACACCCCTTGAGCTCTGCCTCTGCGCCAACATTCAGCAAGCGCTGGAACTTCCAGAACCACGTCGGACGCTGTGTGCGGCCAATCATCAGTCGTTGGGACCTGTCGAATGCTGCCTGGAACGGGTGTTGTCTTTCGGCTTCGATGCAGTTGATCTCTGTGCCGAACGCCATCTTCACAAAGGCCTCCATCGTGAAATCGTTCAACAGCTTGAACATGTCGATGGCGGACCCGTTTACGCTGGCCTTTTCGAGCACGCGGAGCAGCACGATGGTGTAGCGATGCATGCTCTCGCCCAGCGTCTCGCGAAGCGCTCTAGTCGTGAACAAGCTGCTGGCCGTCTTGCGCTGGTGCTCCCAGAGGTGGCCATCCACTGCGAAGATCCCTTTGCCCAGCACGTCCCGGCTGATCTGGGTCTGGACGGCTCCCTTTGGGGCTTTGGCAAAGTGGGTCTTGAGGACATCCTCGGCCAACTCAGCCGTGTACACGATTACTGCCGGGCGTCTGCCGATCATCGTGACCTGTAGCGGCCGGCCGCCTGCCGCTTCCGCGAGTGATGCGATCCAGTCATGTCGAGCGTGGAGGTTACGGCGGATCACCAGCAAGTGGCCGATAATGGGCCACGCTCCAGGGATTTGCAAGGGAAGTTTCACTGCGCCCTTCGTCTCAGTCGAAAGCAAGCGAGTGAGCAGCCAGGCGGCGACCGGCACGACGACGAGAGCTGCTAGTGTCGCGGAGACGGCGAGCTCCTGAAGCGCCCCTTGAACGAAGAGTGACTGAAGCTCCATGATGGAGACGAGAAGGCCTCCGTCGTCGAGACGAGGAAGAAGGGAGAATGACCACACCTTCTACACAGAGCGGGGTTTCTCTCGCCATCGTGCAATAGAAGGCTACGTGAAGGGACCCACTAATGCAACTTGCATTTGCGGGCCCCTCCCTTCACGTGGTCCTTCCTCACTTTTCCCACACCAGAACGGAGCTCTCCATTGGAAAGGTCTCCACTCAGGGGTGCAATCGTGTGGACTTTCTGTGCCTTTTTCTCAAAATTCAGTTTCCAATGTCACTAAATCGAGGCCACTATAACAAATTTCAAAAATCAAAACAGCTCACACTAGCAAACTGATCACCAATAGCGATGGCGTCCTCGGAGGAAGAACACCGCGCGCCAACGGCGGCGCCTGGAGAGCTGAATGGTGCCGAGTCATCCTCATACACCAGAGATGTGTTGTTCCTGTACTCGGAGCCATACTTCCGTGTGCTTTCGCGGCTTCCCGTGCATCCCAAGCGCGAGCAAATGACGTTTTCGCTGGTCCAAGCGCTGTCGGCCGAGCGAGAAGCTGAGGAAACCACGGCGGCGCTCGTCCATGGAAGAGCTCCGCAAGCCACAGGAAGCGGTCCGTTCGGCATGCACGTGATCGCGCCGTCACTCGCAGCTGACGATCAGTTGCTGCGGTTCCACAGCAAAGACTACGTCGACACGCTGCGCCGCACGGCGGAATTAGACAACGACGATGAGCGTCAATCGAAAGCCAAGTCGCAGGTCAGCGACAAGGAGCGAGAGGAATTCGAGCTCGTAGACGATGCGTACGTGTTTCCGGGGCTCTATGAGTACTGTCGCTTCGTGGCTGGCGCCTCCATCACAGCGGCCGAGGCGCTTCTCCATCTCATCCCCAAGTGGCGCGACGGACAGGAACAGAATGAGAAAGTACATCCACCCGTCGCGATCAATCTCGGAGGAGGACGCCACCACGCGATGCGCAGCCAAGCGAGCGGCTTCTGCTACGTGAATGACGTCGTGCTCGCGATCCAGAGGCTGCTGAGTCCACAGGCCACGGCGAAGAAGCTGGAACGCGTACTCTGTATTGATATCGACGTCCACCACGGCGACGGTGCGCAGGAGGCCTTCTACTTCAGCGCCAACGCCACCACAATGTCGTTCCACTTGATGGAGCGTGCGTTCTTCCCAGGCACAGGCGCTGTAGATGAGATCGGCACGTCCCGAGGCAGGCACCACAACATCAACGTCCCACTGAAGAGAGGCATCACCGACGACCAGTTCACGACGCTGTTCAAAACCATCGTGGAAAAAGCTGTAGCCTGCTTGGATCCGGAGGTTATCGTGCTGATCTGCGGTGTGGATACGCTTTCAAGAGACAGCCTTGGGGGCTTCAACTTGACGAGCCAAGGCATCGCAGACTGTGTGAGGACGCTGATCAAGCTTGATATACCGCTGTTGTTGCTTGGAGGCGGGGGTTACAGTGGTGCGGATGCTTGTCGAGCGTTGGCTGCCACTGTGATCGCTGTGGTCGCTCCGGAATTGAACCTGAGTGAGCGCAAAATACCAGAGCATGAGTTCTACGAGGAGTACGGGCCGGATTTCCGACTGGCGACCAAGCCTGTCATCCATCGTCCCAACCAAAACACAGCGGAATCGCTCGAAGAGATCGCAACTCAGGCGATCAGGACGCTGGAAAAGGCAAACGAGACCAGGATAAAGCGAGCCGGGAGCCGCACGGACACCAAACGCAAGCGAGTTCCGGATTCCGATGAGCCATGACCGCATTAAAACGACGTAGCTTACCGTGGCGTGCTTGGCATCGGGCGAGGACGAGACGGCGATCGATAGGCGTTGAATGTCAGCAGGAGTAGCAACTCGTTCACGTGCGGCGACGCGCCATTCTTCACCATCGCGTCCAAGACGATCGTGATCACGTGTAGCTGGGTCTCGTAGTTCGCCTCTGGGTTTCTCAGTTGGCGCACCAGCTTGTGGTAGAGAGCTGAGAATTCGTCTTTGGCGACAAGACTCTGCCTCCTACCGTCGAGTCCTTGGCGACGGCTGGTGCGAGCTTTCGACTTTGGGTTCATGGCAGACTCCTCCTCCTCGACTTTGTCGAAGTAGTGGTCCATGTTGCGCTCAAGCGTCCGGACAAACTCGTCAACACGGCTCACGAACGCAATGATGTCGTTGAAGTTTTGTAAGAACTGTCGAGTGAAGCCTTCATGCTGAGATGACACGCATTCGCCATTTAGTCAAGAGCTTCGGAAGCTGTCTGGTGAGCTCAGTGCCCATTCTCACCTTCTTTAGCGCGAAAAACGAGTTTAGCATCTTGTCAAGATACTCGTCATGCGCTTCGTTGATCTCCCGAATACTTTGAGACTTGGCAAACACACGCTCCACCTTGGCCCACGCATCACCAGTCATCTATGCGTGCGTACAGGAGGGTCAGCATTCTCGCAATAGTGGGCCGGTTCAAAGTGGTAACAATCATACCTGGTTTGCTAAGTAGTTGAGGACAGCGCGTGTATAGTGGAGCATGTCTGCAAGTCGGACAAGTTGGCTGCGCAGTGGCGCTTGGGTTCTACACGAGAAGAATTCATTGTAAACTGGTCAGTTCAAAGTCACCACGCCTAGCCTCACCTCACATCCACGTACTGGGCAAAGCACATCCGGTGACGGAAACCCCGCTTGAACTAACGGCAGAACACAAAATCAGTCTCATGCGGATCAACGACAGCTCCAACTGTTGGTGTACGTACGTTGGTCAGCATCAGCTCTGCGAGCTTGACTTGCAGCAGTAAGATTGCGAGCGTCGAGTACTTGTGGACAATGGAACCGCTGAACAGAACTCGCAGTGGTTGTGGCGTCGTGAACTTGAACTGGAGATGGCGCAGGGCCATGATATCGATATGGCGCGTCACTCGGAGCTTCTCCAGCTCTTTCGTATCAACTCGAATGCTCAATCGAGCAGCGATCTCACGCTGCTCGCTCGTGAGCAATCCTTCCGTGTGGAGCCGATGGATCGCATCTTGCAGAGCCGTGTTCAGTATTTCGTTTCTCGCCCAGCCGACAGGATCCAATTGCATTTGCTCGATGAGGAACTGGCCCACGCTCGTGAAGACATCTTGCTGTGATGCAGTCAGGTTGTTCAGCCGATAGATCAACGCCGCCAACCACAACCGCAACGACATACCTGGTGCATGAGTAAGAAGAGACGCACCACCTCGATGTGCTCACGAAAGTGTAGCTTGTCTCGGAAGAGATCGGCCATGGCACCGTTGATGGATGCACACTATGGAATCATCATCAACACGACTGAGATTTCTGCCGCTTCCATGAGAAGGCACTCAACTTCTGTACTCACCTTGTCGTTGATGTGATTGACGACTGCCAATCGAACTATTTCATCAAACGGCGTCGTCCCTCGAGATGAGAGTGCACGGTCGGCTAAAGATCGACCGTGCAACAGCAACGCGAAGTCCTTCCGAAACAGCTCCGGCAGAGTTTCCTTTGACCCTTCTGGTTGTGTCACCGCCGAATGTTGGCTCTGGTACTGGTTCATGATTTGTCGGCTCTCCAGCGCTGCACTCATTTGCTTCACCGATGCTTGGAGGAACGTTGGAACTGCGTTCATATCCACGCGGAACGGCATCAGTGTCTTCATCGCGCCTTCAAAAGTCTCTTCCAGCAAACGTTGCGCCGTAGATCGAGGCGACAGAAGCGATGGTCTGTCGTTGTCGAGACTGACGAAAAACAGTTCGTGGTGCAATCGCATGTGGTCTTGGTACCCACGCTGGTATAGCAACTGGTCGATTGCTTCGAGATACGGAAGCAACGTGCCCACAAACAGCTTGGACAGAATCTCGTACTGGTCCCACTCGTCATTTGCATGACTGGACTGACTGGACGCGACGAAAGCAACCTTCAGTTGGCGATACAAGCTCGAGAGAATCTCACTCGATACCTGAGCAACATTCACCACTGAGCGCGATTGGTCCTTGAATACTGCAAACCAGTCGAGAACACTCAATCGAAGCCACGAGAGCATCGCGAACATCTTCTTGAACGATCCGATGGCACTCAAAAGGGTCGGTAACAAGGGTACGGAGTCAGTGACGGTTGTGGGATCGAACCCATGCGTTGGCGAGTCGATGCTACCCCTTGAGCCTTTCGCCGTGTTGCTCATTTCTTGATACGTGGCTTCGATCACGCGGTTGCAGAATTGAATCTGCTTAGTGATTCCATTTGCCAGGCCCTCAGCAGTCGTCGAACGACGATTTTCGGATGGTGACGTCGTCAGAAATGCTGCAAAGTCGCGAAGAAACTGGAGATCCGACGCTGCGCTCGCCATCTTTTGCATCACGCTCCGCAACGCGAGCGGCGACAAGTGCGAAACTGCGAGTCCTCGCAGCACCAACGACGTCGGGTTGATCTCAGCCACGATCATATCACCGTTGAACAACTCTCTGCATGGTGCTTGTCGAAAATCGAACAGAGGCGTCGCGACGCCGTGCAACGCGTAGAACACTGCATCCACGAACACCCGCTCCTGCACCACACGCCGCGGCTCGACAGGCGCCGTCTGACGATGCTGGCCACGCTTCCGCTTCAACTCAGCTTCGACGAAATGCAGCAGCTTTGCCGGCGTTTCCATACTGAAATACGACTCACCGAGGGGCTCCTGGTCACTGTCTTGCCTGAGAAAGCCGTCCTCGGTCTGCATTTGTTCACTGCGGTCGTCCACGCGAGGGTAATACGCCAGTAGCAGCGCATCTTCTTCGTCTCCTTCCTCGTCTTCATCGACTGTGTCCGTCACACCTCCGTCATGGTCGTTCTCGTCCATCTCCACGTCCTCGTTGTCCTTGCCGTGCTGGTGACGTCCCTCGCTCTCTAGCAAGCGCGAGGCGATCCCAGGCACGGACTGTTCATCCATCCAGTCGTCGTCTTCCAACGCATCGCTCTCGTTGCCCAACGCGTCTCCAAACTCGCTCGCATCGTCGTCAACACGGTCATTCCACCAGTCATCCTGCCACGCGACTTGCAATAGCTCGGCCTCCATTTTGGCTGCCAACGCCGCGTCGTCACGCGTCTTCTGCGCAGCCTTCTGGGCCTGCTTGTTAGGCGTGAGTAGACGGTTCCACGTCCGTATAGCCTCCACAGGCACTGCGTTGTCCACGGCGACGTGCTCGTCACTCGCTCGCGTCGGCGCCTCAGCCAACTCCATGAGCATTTTCACGACGCGGTAGTCGCATCCGGTGGCCAATTCTCGCAGTCTTTGTGCGCGCTGCGGTAACAAGTGGATCTCCATCTTGTCCGACAGCTCCTGGACCTCGTGGCTGATCTGCTGCGGTGTGACGTCCATGTATCGATGTGAGTAGAGCTTCGCCACGAGCTTGTCAGCCCGCAACAGAAGCCGCTTGCTGCTCTCCTGGCCGCTGTTTTCGCGTAGTTCCAACGCAGGACCATCGGCAGATGCATTGACATGCTTGTCCACGACTTGCTCGTACAGATCACGCGCCAGAGGCCGCCATTCACGCGCCGTCCATGCCGGCACCGCCATATGGTCTTGCCGTGGATACCCAAGTTGCTTCGACTCGCACTGTTGCCGCCTTTTCGAAGAGGTACTACAGCAGACAGAATAATACAACACACGTCCGCAGTAGAATGACATGCCACTATAGTGAAGGTGATTACTCCTACTAGTTGATGCCATGTTTGCGCCATTTGATCACTCCATTATCAGATGTTGAACCTGATGACTCCTTCATGAAGCATGGAAGACATCACCAGAACGACGAGACCCACCGTCTTCCACTGGCGAGTGACGTGACCTTCGTCCCTTGTACACAGGATCTGTTCACTCTCCAATTCTCCTTGTTCCAGCACAGTCGTTTTCGTCCCCATCATGGTGCTTCAGTCGTTCTTCGGTACAGGGCTGCTCCAAGAGCTCTATGTCCCTCTCGCGATCGGGGCTCTCGTCGTCGTGCCAGTCGCTGCATGGCTGCTCACTCGCTCACTATCAAGCGACAAGGAAGACAGCGTTCAGCTTCCGGTGCAAGTGCCTGGAGCGTGGCCTATTCTGGGCCACTTGCCAGTGATCCGTCGAAACCTGCACGCCCGCCATGACTGGATCACATCGCTCGCGGAGAAGGCGGGCGGTCGTCCACTGGGGCTGAGCATGATCGGCCGGCCTCCGACGGT
Organism: Pythium sukuiense; assembly: GCA_023334995.1. Classification (NCBI taxonomy): domain Eukaryota; phylum Oomycota; class Peronosporomycetes; order Pythiales; family Pythiaceae; genus Pythium; species Pythium sukuiense. Next base: position 10,434 of record JAADVL010000174.1, read on the forward strand.
GATCGTGTACACAGCGGAAGCGACTGAGGATATTCTCAAGACGCACTTCGAACAAGTCCCGAAGGGGAAGATCATCAACGAGATCTTCAGGGATGTTCTGGGCCACGGGATCTTCGCCGTCGATGGCCCGCAGTGGGTGCACCAGCGCAAGACGGCCAGCAACCTCTTCACAGCGAGAGCTCTCCGTGATACGATGACTGAGAGCATGCGTCGCTACACCATCGTGTTGCAACGCATCCTTCAGAAGGCCTGTGACAACGGATCCTCTGTGGATGTGTTCAAGCTGATGAACGCCTTCACCATTGAGGCCTTTGTGAAGATGGGGTTCGGTACAGAGATCAACTGCCTTGAGGCCGAGGAAGAGCATCCTTTCCAGGCGGCATTCGACAGCTCCCAACGACTGTTGGTCGGTCGCGCACAGCGTCCGACGTGGTTCTGGAAGCTTCAGCGTCTCTTGAATGTTGGAGCAGAGGCTCAGCTCAAGGACTGCATCGCCGAGATCGACAAGACCGTCATGGGTATCATCGCTGAGTCACTGGCTCGTCGTGGCCAGACACCGGACCCGTCGAAGAAGGCTCCGACGTCAGCGGACATCGTCTCGCTGTTCCTTGACCGCTTCGATGGATCCGACGGAGAACAGTTCGACCCCGTGTATCTGCGTGACATCGTCGTCAATTTCCTCATTGCCGGGCGTGATACCACCGCGCAAGCGATGAGCTGGTGCTTCTTTAACCTCAGCAAACACCCAGAAGTCGTCGCAAAGATCCGTGCTGAGCTGGCTGACATCCTACCGGAGTTTGCGTCGGGCCGTGACTCGTCCCCACCGACGATGGACCAAGTCACGCAGCTCGTGTACCTCGACGCGACCATCAAGGAGACGCTGCGTCTCCACCCGTCTGTTCCAAGTCTCCCCAAGACGGCAGAGGAGGACGTGGTGTTGTCTGACGGTACTCTGATCCGGAAGGGAAGCATGGTGTCCGTGTCGACGTACGCAATGGCCCGCATGCCGTTTGTGTGGGGCGAAGACGCCAAGGAGTTCAAGCCCGAGCGTTGGATCGACCCAGATACAGGCAAGCTCATCAACGTTTCGTCATTCAAGTTCGCGACTTTCAACGCCGGGCCTCGCATCTGTCTCGGCATGAACTTGGCCATGCTCGAGATGAAGATCGTGATGGCGAGTGTGCTGAACCGGTTCAACGTGGAGTTGGTGGATGCCGACAGTGTGATGTACGACAACTCACTGACGCTGCCAGTCAAGGGCGCGATGATGGCGCACATCACTGCCAAGAAGTAAGTGGTGGATTGTCGCTGGCTATCGTTGATTAGTTCAGATTGTAATTGCACGAGTTTGAGTCATTTTCGCTCACTGTTGGCTATTGAGAGATACGAGAAAGAGCAGGGCCGCGAGCTGGACACCAGCCGTGAAATCACCCGCACTGGTCACGAGTATCGGAGACCATTCTTTGGTTCGTGTCGTAGACGGCGATGCGTGGCCGTTCCCAAGTGGTAGTGGCGACGACGGACGAGATGAATGCTGCGGTGGCTGTCCGAAAGCAAACGACGCGAAACGCGATGTCCCAATGGGCGATAGAGGTAAGCGTAAGGGAGATGAATGTGGTTCCTCAGCAGCGCTATCGCGACGAAGAGTTCCGCTTGCGAACCTCTGGCGATGGTGGGCTTGGAGCTCAATGTCCGTCTTGTCAATGAGGCTGTTCACGTACTCCACAGGGTCTTGCTCGAGAAGCTGTCGCATGACGCTCCGAAGAAGCCTCAACTCTGCGTCTCCATCCTGAGTACTAGTCGGACTGTCGTTGTTTTCGTCTTGCAAATGTGAAGTCGCCTGTGCGAATGAACTCGTGACATCACCGAAACGCTTCCTGACACGATCCACAAGCTAAACAAGCGTTATTGAAGTTCACGTACCCCTCATTTGCAAGCAGACCCACTTACTGATTGCTTTTCCGCAGACAACGATTGAAGGTGCAGATGCAACACTGCGTGGGTGACCCTGTTGAGCTGATTGATGACAAGCTCGTCACTAGGCTCCAGTTCTCTCAGCTTGATCAGAGCTGGGCGGTAGTACTCTTGAGCTCGATACGCGTCGCCGAGTGACACACAGAGCTCTCCCAGCTGAAGGAGTGAGGAAAGTACGTCTGGGTGGTCTCGTGGGAGGGTCTCTTCACGTATTGTGAAGGCTATAACGGCTGAGCTGAACGCGATTTCAAGAGCGTTCGGAGATGACTGCTTTGCCTGGAGCTCAGCCGTCAGATAGATACAACTGGCGCGTAGAGCTTCAATTTCATGAAGTCCCTGACGATGCTGTGGATCTAGCTCTTGCTTGAGTCGCTCGTATACTGCGAGAGCCTCGTTCAGAATGCTCATGGCCTCGTCATGGAATCCACTCTCGGCCAGGGCCTCACCCTGGCGTCGACGAATATCGGCGTAAGCAAGGCTGTAGCGACCGTAGCAGTCCTTAATCAACGATGCCGCGTTGGAGAAATACTCTTTCGCTGCCACACGGTCGCCTATAGATGCCGTGATCTCCATCATCGTCATGTAGAAGTCGAATAGAAAAGGATGCACCGCACCAAGGCTTCGGTTGATGAGTTCCTCCGCTTCCGCGAACTGGGTCACTAGTCCTTCCAAGGACATACCTTGATGATGGTTCACTTTAATCTGAACCAGCAGGGCTCGTGTGTGGAGGAGCGCTTGGGTTCGAGTTGCATCCAACGCCAATGTGACGTATTCGTTGGCTTCTTTGAGATGGTTCTCATCGAGGCTAAGCTCCGCTGCTGCAAGAAGCAGGTGACCAATAGCCGGCGTCTTCTCGTCGAGTGGTGCAGCATCGACCATAGCAAGCTGGGCCTTGATGATGTGGAGACATTCCGTTCCGTCCTGGTTCGTTAGGTGCTCTTCATACTCAGCCGTCGTCCGACAGATCAGCTTTGATCGTGGCAGAATCCATATTTTTGTCGACTTTCCGAACGGAACGGGGCTTGCGAAGTTGGTGGTGCTTGGTTGCTCCATGTGAACGCTAGTGTGGAACTGCACAGCTTGAAGCACTTGTGGCCAGTGACCGGAGTCTTCACTGAGCAAAGTGTCGAACTGGCCACGGATGTGACTGTGATCCTCGAACACAAACTGCTCTAGAATACGCGGCAGCAAGTGTTCTTGCCAGAAGCGATGCGAATCTGGTGACCCTCGGCCGAACACCAAGTTGAAGAACTCGAGTAAAACACGCTGCGTGGTCTCCTCTACGACTTGTCTCGACACAGCTTGGAGCTGGACGCTGTCCACGCGCAGAAATTCTTCGGTTTGGTCGTTGTTGACGTGGTTATCTTCTTCTCCAACGGCTGACATCGACGCATCACGCACAACTCGCCGCACATCGTTCACTGTGTCACGAAACACGGTTTGCAGAGATGCCCGAAGCTCATTTTTGCATGTACGGCCAATCACCTCTGACAAAAAGAGCTGCTTTGTGTGCTTGGACGTGGAGGCCTCATAGCAAAGTCCCAGATATCGTGCGTTGATTCCTTCGCGATGAAGAGCCGCTGTCAATGTCACACTGTCGTAGATTTGAGAGACGTTGGCGTCAACGAAGGCGACAAATCGGGGCACGAGTACCGTTCTCAAGTGTTCATGGGCGCTCCAAGCTACCCCTTCGAGTAGCTCCGCTTGGACTGGCGTCAAACGAGCAGGTCGTGCAGGCCACATTGGGATATCAGCACCGTACTGCGACACGAACTCGGGTCGCATTTCTTGGCAGCCGCCCACGCTTCGAGATCCGAAATGGTATAGGTCCGATGGAAACGTGTCGAAAATATTCTGGATGACGAGTCGGTGGGTTTCCATTGATGGCTTCATCGACACACCTGTGCATCCACCGACGAAGTGTGGCAGTTGATCTGGACGTCTTTTGGTATCGTGAGAAACATCGTCCACAAAGATGCCCAGGCGAGCGTAGACCAGTCTGATCGCTTCTTGACATCGTTCTTGGGATACAGCATCATACGCTGTGAGTGTTCTTGAGCTCTCGATACGAAAAGACCCTGGAGAGGGTTCAGCGACAACCAGTGCTCGGAATCCGAGGTGGTCGACGACGCATTGAAGAGGAACTTGAAGACACTCGCTGGCAACTGGCTTTCCCATGGTAGCTGAGTGCAGCGCTTTCGCAGCTCGTAGTTGATTGCCGAAGATTTTGTGCGCGATGTGATCGTGTGTTACGTAGGCGATGAGACCACGAGCAGTAAACTTTGTGACGTGGAGACGCACGGGCTCAAGCTCAGTACTGTAGTCTGTCGCCAGGAACTGGTCATCATCCAACGCCGCGGGTGGTATCTTTCGGCTCTCATCATCCAGAGTCATCTCATCTACGATCTCTTGGACCATTTGCTCAGCCTCAAGTCTGAACTCGGTGATGAAAGACACCATTTCGAGCCCCCGCTGCAACACCGCATCACTGTCAGGCAGGAACAACAAGCGCTCAAAGCATCTCTGCCAGTCTCGCGTCGATTCATCCACTGCTTCTTCCCTGTGGGTTCGCTGAGGGAATGCTGTCACTTGGTCGCAAGGTGGAGCCTTTTCTCCCTCGTCGTTGGTCAGCTCGATGTCCGATACAATCTCGGGCTCACTTGGCTCGCTTCGCTTTGGGTACCGTGGCGGCCGATCGGAAAAGCTGCCGCGTGGTGTCGTCACTGGTTCCTTCTGAGCTGAGCTCCTCTCGCTCTGACTTGACGCCCTGTCCCGGGAGATCCAGTAGTGTTTCATCACGCGAAGGTACTGGGTTCGTGAGATCGTGCCTTCCACATTTGGATCGAGCTGTTGCTGCAGTAGCGAGTACTCGGTGATGTCTCCTTGCCAGCCTATAGACTGCAAAAGGACACGAAGCTTGGACGCATCCAACTTGTCCGTGCGGCGTGGATCACACTACAACGACAACGGCTCAGTCAAACTGCTCGACGCAAGCACGCAGAGCCTTAAACCCACGGCAGTGAAGGCTTCGCTTGCTCTTCGCATCTTCTCCGCGACGCTATTGTCAGTCGAATTGTCAGCACCGAGTCACAACTTCTAATAGAAAGAGACTGTCGTACACTGCAGGAACGGAGCTGTCGCTGGAAGGATCAACGCGGGGCTGGGAGATTTCAGCAGAACAAAGTGAGTATCGAAAGCCTTGATGACGAAGCCTGTGAAGCTGCCGAGTACCTGGAACGCTTCCTGCCACTCGGCCAGTTCTCGCTCGTTGGTGCACGCAAACACGTACATCTTGGCGGTCTGTAGGAGCCATTTTCCATGATAACTCCACGAAGTACCCCCTATAAGCACTGTCAGCGCCATCACAAACGCACCTTGCTCTTCGGAACCAGTTGGAACGCGTGCTTGCGCGTGATACGCTTCTGTACCGACCAAAACATCAAACGGCGTGAGTCGAGGGGCTACTTTACTCGCCTGTGTGACCAGCTTCAGCGACGCACATCATCCGAGAGCACAAAGTCGTAGGACGCGAGCTCTATCGCATAGCTCTGCCTTGCGCTAGTGAGTGAGAACAGCGGCTGCTGCTCGGACGCCATGGAGAAGTACTTGAGCACGTGGCCGTCGAGATGGACCCACTTCTCGGTCCATTTCGCGCCGAACAGGCCGTGTCCGAGCTTAAAACAAAGCGCGAATCAGTCGCAGACTACATAAGCATCCTACACATCCAGTCTGTGGATCCACGGAGGCGCCATGTACCTTGAAAAGCTTGCCTGACTTGGGCTCGGCGCTGGTCATTTTTCCATTTACGTTTCCTGGAAATGGGAACTGAAACGGCAACTTCAACGCCCTTTGCTACATTCATAGCCATCTCTTATCTAATTATTTACTTATTCAGCATCTAAAAATTGTAAATACCAAATATAGACACCAACGGATACTAAGTACGTGTTTGCCTTTGGTGCGAACTTATGAGCAGCTCCCATGGTGGTTCACCAGTGGAAAGCTCAAAGCTCAAAACGAGATGTCATCGACTCGAGATCGCAAGCGCAAGGACGGCTTCTCTCGGCGCCGCCGCGGCGACAGCGCAGGCGGAGGCAGCGACAATGAAGGCGACGACTCTATGGCTGTGATCCCTGACCACCGCACGAAGCGGGAGATGGAAACAAGTGCAAGCGGCGAGCGAGACGAGCGTCGACACGCCGACGAGACGGAGGACGAGCGTGCTCGGCGCCTGGATCGCGAGGAGCGCGATGCGTTTGCCGAACGACTGAGGCAGAGAGACGAGGACCGCACGAAGCGCCGCCGTACAGCGGACGACGCCGACGACGGCACGCGCGGCGGGCTGAGCAAGGAGGAGATCGCGCAGCTCGCGTCGCGAGGAGACGTTTCTTCGTCCAAGGGCGGCGCGTCGTCGGCCGTGGAGGAGAAGCTGGAACGGTTGAGAGAGGTGTCGCGACAAGAGTATCTGAAGAAGCGCGAGGAGAAGGAGCTGACGCTGCTCGAGTACCAGCTCAAGGACGAAGAGGTGCTGTTTGGAGACGAGCAGAGGTCGCGCCAGGAACGAGAGCAGCTCGAGCTCAACCGCCGCATCTTGGAGACGGCCAAGGCGCGTACTAAGCCAGATAAAGTGGAAGGGTATCAGCTTCCGGACGCGTACGATGAAGTGGACGACGAAGGCAACCGTGTGCGCAAGAAGAACAAGGACGAGCTGCTGACGGACAGGTACGAAGAAGAGCAAGTGCTGCGGACGGAGCAGGAGATTTGGGAGGAGACTCAGGTGAAGAACGCGAAGACGCGGTACGGCGCCAAGGACAAGGCCAAGAGCCGCAAGGCAGATGCGGAGCCGGAGTATGACTACGTGTTTGACGACCAGATCGACTTTATCTCGCAGCAAATGCTGGCGGGCAAGCAAGTCACGGACGAAGATATCAAGCAGGCCCGCCAGAAGATGGAAGATGCAAAGCACATGACCATGCAGGAAGGACGCAAGAAGCTGCCGATTTACGCGTACCGAGAGTCGTTGCTGGAGGCGATTCGCAATTATCAGGTACTAATTATCGAAGGCGAGACCGGCTCAGGCAAGACCACGCAGATCCCACAGTATCTCCACGAAGTTGGATACTCAGAGCTGGGCAAGATCGGCTGTACGCAGCCTCGACGAGTGGCGGCGATGAGTGTGGCAGCCCGTGTTGCTCAAGAAGTGGGCGTGAAGCTGGGCAATGAAGTCGGGTACTCGATTCGTTTCGAGGACTGTACGAGTGACAAAACAGCGATCAAGTACATGACCGATGGTATGCTGCTGCGTGAATTCTTGACGGAGCCAGACCTCAAGTCGTACAGTGTCATGATCATCGACGAAGCCCACGAGCGCACGCTCAGCACTGATATTCTGTTCGGTCTGATCAAGGATATCGCTCGGTTCCGTGAGGACATTAAGATCATCATCGCGTCCGCGACTCTTGATGCGACCAAGTTCAGCGAGTATTTCGACGACGCACCGATCTTCAAGATCCCAGGTCGAATGTACCCTGTGGATATCCTGTACACGAAGGCACCAGAAGCGGACTACCTGGATGCTGCTGTCGTGACGGTGCTCCAGATCCACATCACACAGCCGCTGGGCGATATTTTGGTGTTCCTCACCGGTCAAGAAGAGATCGAATCTGCCGAAGAGATATTACTACAACGGACTCGTGGACTGGGGTCCCGGATCCGCGAGTTACTCATTCGACCCATCTACGCAACGCTGCCGTCCGAGCGACAAGCACAAGTCTTTGAGCCTACACCTCCAGGGGCTCGTAAGGTCGTACTCGCTACGAACATCGCCGAGACGTCGCTGACGATTGACGGCATCTGCTTCGTGATCGACACGGGCTTTTGCAAGCAGACCAACTACAATCCTCAGACCGGCATGGAGTCGCTGCTCGTCGTGCCTGTGTCGCAGGCCATGGCCAACCAGCGTGCTGGTCGGGCTGGACGAACAGCACCGGGCAAGTGCTTCCGATTGTACACTGCGTGGTCGTACAAGAACGAGCTGGAAGAAAACACGGTGCCGGAAATCCAGCGAACGAACCTGGGAAGCACTGTGCTGCTGATGAAGTCGCTTGGTATCAACGACTTGCTGAATTTCGACTTTATGGATCCGCCGCCAGAGAAGGCTCTGATCCGAGCACTCGAGCAGCTCTACGCTTTGGGCGCGTTGAATGACCGTGGCGAACTGACCAAGCTCGGTCGTCGAATGGCCGAGTTCCCGCTGGATCCGATGATGTCGAAGGCGCTCCTCGCGGCCGAGAAGTTTGGTTGCACGGAGGAAGTGATGACGGTGTGTGCGATGCTGAGCGTGAACAACACCATCTTCTATCGACCCAAGGACAAAGCCGTCCATGCCGACAACGCCCGTTTGAACTTTGCTCGTGGCGGCGGCGGCGACCACATCACGCTCATGAACGTGTACAACCAGTGGGTCGAGACCAACTACTCGACGCAATGGACGTACGAAAACTTTGTGATCCAGCGATCCCTCAAGACAGCACGTGATGTACGCGAGCAGCTTGAAGGCCTTTGTGATCGTGTCGAGCTAGAGAAGACGAGCAACCCGGGCGACCACGAGATGATCCGCAAGGCGATCTGCGCTGGGTACTTTTACCACACGGCGAAACTGGACAACACGGGCAACTACAAGACGGTTAAACACCAGCGGTCGGTCTCGATCCACCCGAGCTCTTGTCTGATCAAGCTAGAGGAGCGGCCACGCTGGCTTGTGTACCACGAGCTCGCCTTCACGACGAAAGAATACATGCGTAGTGTGATCCCCATCAAGCCGGAGTGGCTGTTGGAGCTGGCACCGCACTACTACCGCTCGAAAGAAGTCGAAGACTCGCAGACCAAGAAGATGCCCAAGACCGTGGGCAGGGCGGGGTGAGCTGTCGTGAAAGTGAGCTGCCATAGCACGAAAATACGAAGTCAACGCAATACAATACAGATCATACGAAACCATGCAGTGCTTGCTATTCATCAAAATGGATTTGTGCATGTTCGAGTCGCACGTACGACTCTTCCTATCGACGTCGCCGCCTAGTTATCGTTGCTGCTCTGGCGCCAGTGATCCACGAGCGACTTGAAGATGCCGTTCGGGTTACGCTGCAGCTCGTTCGGTGGGCCGAACTCGGCGACCTGGCCCTTCTCCATGACGAGGATGCGGTCGGCGTCCAGGATCGTGTTGATACGGTGGGCGATCGTCAAGCACGTGCAGTCCTTGAACTCTTCGCGGATGCTCAGCTGGATCTTGCGGTCCGTGTCCGTGTCGATCGACGCCGTGGCCTCGTCCATGAGGATCACCTTCGAGCGCTTCAGCAGGGCACGAGCGATACTGAGCAGCTGACGCTCCCCGACACTGAAGTTCGCGCCCTTCTCTTCGACTGGCTCGTCCAGCGCCGTCACAGCCTTGCCCAAGTGCGCGCGCTTGATCGACGTCCAGATTTGGTCGTCCGTGAACTCGTCAAACGGATCCAGGTTCATGCGGATGCTGCCCGAGAACAGCACTGGGTCCTGTGGAATGATCGAGACCTTGGAGCGCAAGTCGTTGAGTCCGAGCTTGCTGATGTTCACGCCGTCGATGGTGATCACTCCTCCATCCAGCTCGGTCAGACGCATCAAAGCGACCATCAAACTGCTCTTGCCGGCACCGGTGCGGCCAACAATACCGATCTTCTCGTGAGCGTTCACCTTGAACGTCAAGCCACGAAGTACGCGAGGAAGACCAGGGCGGTAACGCAACGACACGTTCTCAAAGCGAACTTCGCCTGAGTGCGGCCATCCACGGCCCGGCTTCAAGTCGGCGCGCGTCTCGAGCGCCGCCTCCGTCGGCATCTCAGTGTAGGTCTTGATACGCTCCACCGAAACCATCTGCGTCTGAAGCTGGCTCACCATTCGCACAGTCCAGTTCAGAGACTGAGTCACGCTGAACGCGTACGTCAACGACACACCGACAAGGCCAGCGAAAGCCGTACCCTGAGCGGCGTCCGTCGTGTGCGCGAGCACGGCAGCGAGAGCGGCGCCTGCAGCGATGACGGTACCGACAAACTCCAAGCGAAGCGCGAGCCAGCAGTTGACCGAAAAGTTCAGGAAGTATGCACGCTGGTTCTTGTCGAGCAGGAGCTCGTTACGTCCGACGAACTTGTCCTCCACACTGTACGCGCGAATCGTCGAGAGACCATCGAGCGTCTCCGAGAGCAAGGCGAAGATGGGCGAGCGACTGATCGAGTCGAGACGCTGGAGCTCACGCGAGGTCTTGATGAAGTAGCGCTGGGACAAGTAGTACGAGATCATCACTGGCACGAGGATGGCCATGAATGGCGGTGTCACGTAGCAAATGGTCGCCAACGTGACGATGACACTGATGATTGTGCCCAGAAGCATGGACCAGGTCGATGGGATGCTCTCGTCGACGGTGTAGACATCCTTGGAGAGGCGGTTGACGATACGGCCGAGAGGCGTCGTGTCGAAGAACGAAATCGGCGCCCGAAGCACACGCGCGAGCAGGTCATGGAAGAGGATGCGGCTGGCACGAAGACCACCCAGGTACAGGAGCAGGATACGGATAAACAGCACCACCGCGTACGCACCGTTCAGCGCCATGTACACGTACACGTAGTACATCTGCGAGTTGCCACTGTTCGGGGCATCTTCCGACCAGTACGAGATCCACAGAGTCGACAACAGCGAAATCGCCTGAGCGGCGACGTAACCAAGCACGACGAGCATACCCATTGGGAAACCACCGAACGCCTTGATCCACGCGCTGTACACTTCCCACACGACATCACCAGTCGAACGGTCCTCATCCGACATTAGCTGGCCGACAACGTCACCCTCAGCGTGAGCACTGCCATCACTGCGGGTCGAAGACGCGCGCGAACGACGGTCCAGACGCACCAGTTCGCCAACGGCGTGCTCGCTCTCCTCCTCTTCGTTGTCCTCTTCGTCGAAGTCGTCATCAAGCGCCTCTTCCTTCTTGTCGCTCTCGACGTAGTTCGACACCATTTGGGCTAGCACGCCCTTCTTCGCAATGAGCTGCTTGTAAGCTCCAGTTTCCACAATCTTTCCATCAGCGAGCACAGCGATGTTGTCGCAGTGGTTCAGGAAACTGAGCGAGTGCGTCACAAGGACCACGAGCTTCTTCTTCAGCGCCTTCTTGATACAGTTGGCAAAGATGTCGCTACCGACGTGGCTGTCGACGGCAGACAAAATGTCGTCCAGGATGTAAATGTCCGCATTCTGGTACACTGCACGGGCCAGCGCGACACGAGTACGCTGGCCACCACTGAGGTTGATACCCTTCTCACCGATCTCGGTCTGGTCACCTGCTGGGAGAATCTGCAGATCCTTCTTGAGCGAGCTCACGCGGATGGCCTCCTCGTAGCGAGATGGCTCAAACGGCAAGCCGAAGCAAATGTTCTCACGCACAGTTGCGTTCTGGATGAAAGGCTGCTGCGAAACGTACGCGACAGATCCACGCAGCGCGACTTCGCCGTTGCTGCAACGAGCATCACCAAGGATACCGGAGAGCAGCGTCGACTTGCCAGAGCCCACAGGGCCCACGATGGCGTGGAGCTGGCCCATCTTGCCGTAGAAGTTGATGTTGTGGAGGATTGGTCCATCGTATGCCTTTGGCGAGGCCACCGAGGACTTCTCGTCGTCCGATCCCTTCTTGGCCTCGACCTCTGGCGCTGTGTCCCACTTGAAATCCGCGTTCTTGACCAGCACGCCGACTTCCTTGAGGCTACCAGAGCTCACCTTGACACGCTCCTCCTCCAAGAAGAAGTTGCGCAGACGCTCGAAGCTCACACTCGCCTCGACGACGTTGTTGATCACCTGCGGAAGCATGAACAGCGGGAAGCGAAGGATGTTGAACAGCGCGAGACTCGTGAGCGCCGTGCCGACGTCGAGCGTGTTGCCCAGCAGCACGTACGTCAGGAACGACATGACCGTCACGAGCGCCGGCACGATCGCGAAGATCGTGTTCGAGCCACTCTGCGCGAGCACGTAGATACGCAGGCGACGCAGCTCGTCGTCACGGAACTGCATGACGCGGTCCGTGAACGAGTTCTCCCACGACTTCATCTTGATGACCTTGATGCCCGAAAGCACTTCGTGGCAGATCTTGATACGTTCGTCCTTGACCTTCATGAGCTTTAGCTGCAGGCGGCGCATGCCCTTGGAGATGACCGCCATCACAGGGATGAGCAGCACGATCACAGCGACACCGGCAAACGTCGCGACGCCGATCTGCTGCCAAAGCAGGAAGCACGACACGATGATCTGGAACAGTGCGTACCAGATACCGTGCAAGTACGGCGTGAGGTCCTGCAGGCGCTGCGCGTCGATGGTCATGAGGTTGGTGATCTCGCCCGTGGTCTTCTTCTGACGCGCAGCCGACGAGAGCACGAGCGACTTCCTGAACACGGCCGTGACGATGGCGCTGCGCAGCTGCATGCCCGTCTCGAAGCAGTAGAAGAAGTACTGACGCAGTGCGAACGACTGCACGACGCCAGCCACGAAGATGATGCCGGCGTACGTGAGCCCCTCGGACAGCGGCGCCTCCGGGTCGCTCAGGTACGCGATGATGTCCTTGATCACGATCGGACCGACAAACTGCAGCGAGTCGTGGAGAAGCTTGAGGAAGCCCGCGGCCACGAACTTGGCGCCAAACGCCGAGGCCAGCGCCGACGCGAGGCTGGCCTTGCCGCTGGCGCGCTGCTGTTCCCACTTGTGCTGGAACGTGGCCGAGATGGAAGCTGCACGGTTGTACGGATCCAGTTGGAAGAGATCGTCGGCGTCCAGCGGCCGCTCGTTGCCCAGCTTCATGAGCGGCGTGACCCACGTGAAGAAGACCGACGACCAGCAGCTCGCGTCCTGCGTCGGGTAGCGGTCGCCCAGTCCACCGCTGGCGTGCGCGTCGCCGTCGTAGGCGTCATACGGGACGTTGAGCAAAGGCTTCTTCTCCTCCATATTCGCTGGTGACTTGCCCATGGTCCTCTTCTGGTTAGACCTTGAGTGGTGAAAGGAGCTCTTCGTTCGAGAGGCTTCTTTCCAACACCAACGCGGTCTAAAGGGATGAAGGGTCTATCTGACTGCGTGCGACCGAGCGGATTGAGGACTGCCTGGGTCTATCCGGATGCGAAGGGATGCGGTTCGAACCTGTGGGCGGTCTAACGTGGCGAGGCGGTTATCCAGTGGTGATGGTTGCAGGAATCGTTCCGGATCGGAAAGATTGCGCTAAATGAACCTCGATGTTTATGATCCAATCATCATTCCATAAAAATCTCCAACTCATCTAATTGGCTTAATATAGTCAGATAGACGTTTCTATTGGATGAAAATAGAAACATTAATGACATAATCATCGCAGATGTTGCCCAATTTCGTGTTTTTTCACATCTTGCCCCGAGTGATGGTGCTTCCAGTGATTAGTGAATCTGTCACAGGGTCCACCAGCGGAATGGGCATGGAGCTGCCGCCTCCAGCAGCTCATGCAGGCCAACGACACCATCGTGTCGACCATCTTCATGCTAGACATGGTCTTTTATCTATCTAGGCTCAGTGGATTCACGGCTGCAGGACGGGAGTGTTGGCGTGACGCCACACTGGCCTCCTTCCTCACAAGCGACTCTTCGCGATGACGCGCCACGATACCGGTATCGTACCGGCAAACCCGTGATACCGGTATCTATCTCCCTTTTTGGCGGGAAACACCGGTTTCTAAAGCGTTTCTAATCGAAAGCGGCTTGATGCCCATCCTTTGTATCCACGAGCTCCAAGATGCGCACCAAGATGACGGCGCGCAAGAGTCTGGCCGCAATGCCTGTGCGTCTGCCGCCTCCGCTCGCCCACGACGAAGACGACGACAGTGCGGACGACCTGAGCGAGTACGACGCTCGTCTGGTCGCCGTGTCCAAGACCTTGGAGGAGGTGGAGCGTCCAGGGGACTGCTTCACAAGCGGCTCCTTCTCGCACTTCCCTCTTCCTGGGCTCGTGATCGACGACGTGGGCGAAGTGCGCTTCCCTCTAGGCGAAAGCGGAGCCAAGGAGATCATTAATAAGAGCCACTTGCCGCCCTACGGCCACGGAGAAGCCATGATCGTCGACACGGCCGTGCGCAACACGTGGGAGCTCCACGCGTCGCAGTTCTGACTGCAGAATCCCAAGTGGTGCGGCCAGATCGACACGATCCTCGCTGCTATCCGCACGCCGCTGGGTATCAATGAAGCTACCGAGTTTGACGCAATGCTGTACAAGCTGCTGCTGTACGAGGAAGGTGGCAAGTTCCATGTGCACCAGGACAGCGAGAAGGAGGTCGGCATGTTCGGCACGTTGGTCGTGATGCTGCCGTGCCAGTTTGAAGGCGGCGAGGCGCACGTGCACCACCCATCGCAGGCGAATGAGGGCGTCCAAGCACACGTGTGGAATCCAGCGGCGATGAGTGTGTACGACTTGAAGTATGCGGCGTTTTACGGCGACTGCGAGCACGAAGTCAAGCCCGTGACGAGCGGATACCGCCTCTGTCTGACGTACAACCTCGTCACGGTCAGTGCAACGCATGTGCCACGCTTCAAGGGAAACCACGCTCTGTACCAGCGACTGGAAGCAGGTCTGCAGGGGTTCTTTGTCGAGACGGAGGAGGACACGCAGGCTGCGGCTTCCAAGCGGCAGCGACTCTCCTTGGACGGAGCTGCTATGCCAAGACCGTCGGTCTCACGCACGGGACCCCAACAGCGTGACTGCCAGTTCGTGTACGTTCTCGAACACAAGTACACCAACCCGGGACTCTCGTTCGCGTACCTCAAGAACAAGGACCTCGCGGTGGCTCAGAGTCTTGCCAAGTTCTGTGATGACACTGGCGGAGCTTTCAGCCTGTATCTGTGCAAGATTAAGTACACGCTCGAGTACGATCCGGATTGTGATGAGCCTGAGTACCACGAAATGATGGTGCAATTGAAAAGCCCGTGGATTAAATATGGAGAGATGGCGGCGGCTCCGTGTGCTGACATGACTGCGAGTCTCACGGCCGAGATCGCGCCCGCGAGGTTTTTCGAGGAGGTTCCATTTGATGGGAAAGTCGACCACGGGTTCACCGGTAACGCTGGTAGCCGCATGGAGAAGTGGTACACGTCGGCGGCACTCGTCGTCCAGCCACTGAAGATCGAACTGCAGCAGACCGCTCACGCAGGAATGGACTACGCAGTCAACAAGTGGATCAAGCTCGCGGAGACGGAGTCGCCACACGCTCAGTCATTCGCAGTCACGGTGTTTGCAAGCGACCGCCGCTGGTCGACAAAGGATGCGTGCTTTCTTGCATGCTTGAAGGCTGTGCGTCGTCTCAACAGTGTCGAGGTGCTCGGCGACGTGCTTCACAGCCTGTCAGATATTGCGTTCCAAGAGGCGATCGCCACTGCAGTGAATCACTTTGGCTGGGACCGATGCCGAGACACCTTCTTCGAAGTCGCCGAGACAGCTCGTCTACGGAATCGCGTGAACCTGGTATGCGCTGCACTCGCCGGCGTGGATTATGGCGACCAGATCGCAGAGGTACTCTCACGGGTCAACGTCAAGCCTGATCATGCTGACCCCGAGCCACAGGTACAATTCTACCGCTACATGGCGACGCCAGCTCCAGCCAATCCTACCGGCGAGGAGTACGCTCGAGTGCTGGCGCTGGCATTTCGAGTGTCTGCTGAGAAGCTTCGCGAGTACGTGACGACGAACGATGACAAGGCCTTGATCCAGGTTCTGGCACCAGCACTTGCCCAGTTTGCGACCTCACTCGGTGGCAGTGCGCCCACAGCCAGTCGTGGACGCAGTCCACTCGGTCATCTCTGATCTTCACGCCCGGATGCCTAGCGCGAGTAGCTGGGATCTCTCTTCGATTCGCCTTCACGGCGGCCGCACGTGCTGCCAGAACTGCACGCAGCTGCAAATGTTCCTATCATCTCGTACTCAACAGACGCTACCCATGCCCATGAAGAAAGCCGACCGCCACCACATCCACAAGGTCATTGAAGCGTACGCCGGAAGTCGTCTTTCGCATGAAACGGATCGTCCCATCACGCTCGTGGTCACGAAGCAGATGCCAAAAGTCGACTCGCACGACACGGCCCAAAAAGCGCTCCAGCAGCTGCAAGCGATAGTGGGAACAGGCCAAACCTCTGCTCAGGCTCCATCGCGGGGATTCTCCGTCGCGGACATCATCGAGATTGATAGTGATTGAGCTCACACCCATCAATCACTCCCTTCTGATGCCTTCGTCGCGTCCCAGGCTTTCTCGTTTTATCGGTGGAATTCAGTCATGTTCAGCCATTTCATTCTCCATTCTTCACTCGATCGGGCAGGAGACTGCAAAGGAATGGCAGTGGCGCGCGACGAGGTCGTCCAGTGGGTGGTGATGGCGAACGCCGCTGTGATGCTGCTGTGTGTTGCAGGCCCACTCTGTCTGTGTTTCATCGAGGAGCACTGGAGATCATTGATGAAAGCATCGCGCTTCTCTACGTGGCCAAGATTGAGTGGACTCACATCGATTTGGGTCAGCCTTGGTGGCATTTACACGCTGTCGACTGTTGTCGTGTTGATCCACAAGCGTTGCCAGCTGAAGACACTGCTCGTCGTCACTTCCATCACTCTCGTCTTCTCCGTCGTGGGCCTGCATGGAGTCATATCCACTGGATGTCCAGCCTCTAGCTCTGTGGAAGCCATGGCGACTCAAGAGGACGCGGTCGCCAACTTTAACCGAGGCATCTGCGTGGCCTGGTGCCATGCAAATCGTGAGTCGCCAGGTTTAGCCAACGTTGGGAGCCTCTGTGGTGAGAAGCCCGACAGTGCCTTCCAATCGGCCATGAGTGAGTACGTCTCGAGCAAGGTATCTACGTGGTGCCAGCAAGCACTCCTCCACGATTCGTTTGCTGCAGACGCTTCTTACAACGGACACGAGCCGTTTACGACACTGACACAAGAGCTGGAGGTGTGCGTGCCGACGTTGCCGTTCGCGATTATGTCCGTGGTCATGGGCTTCATCGTCGGCTTCTGTCTCGCCTCTGAGCTGCTGCTCCTCGAGTCCATGGCCCACAAGTCACGAAGCAAGACAGCAGCGAGTGGCTCCAAGTCCAAGCTCAAAGAGACGCTCGTTCCAGCAGGAGACGCTGCGTGATTCGCACGTGTGTGTGGCCAACCTTGTCCTTTTATACATCGATGTTGTCAACAGGCACTGAGACCATGCGCAGATTGATGGCCGTCATGAGTGATTGTATGTGACCGACAACGTCCACTATTCGAGGCACTTCCATTTTGGCGCCATATTTTTCTGTAGCCACTCAATCGCGCGGATCCGTCGACAAGGTGTAAATGGGGCGACGCCGTGCGCAGGACGCGCTGTCCACGCGCGAAGAGATCGAATACGACGAACGGCTGGATGAGACGTCTCGTGCGCTGGAGAACCTTGACCGCCCTGGCGCCTGCTTCACGAGCGGCTCCTTCACGGCGTTCCCGCACCCAGGTCTTCATCCATGGCGAGAAGACGCTGGTCGATACGAGTGTGCGCAACACGTGGGAGCTCAACGCACAGGAGCTGGCCATCACAAACCCGCAGTGGCCGTCGCTGACGGCGGACATTCTCACGTTCGTGCGTGGGAAACTGGGCATCTCGGAGGCTGCTGTTGTGGAAGCCAAGCCGTACAAGCTGCTGCTGTACGAGGAAGGCGGCAAGTTCGAGCGGCACCAGGACTCCGAGAAGGAGCCGGGCATGTTCGGCACACTCGTCGTGGTGCTGCCCGGGGTATTCAAGGGCGGAGAGCTGCTGGTCCACGAGCCGTCAGCAGCAGCCAAGCGAGAGCCACATGTGTGGAACCCTGGAGATATGAGTCCGTATGATGTCAAGTTCGCGGCCTTCTACGGAGACTGCGCGCACGAAGTCAAGCCCGTCACCAGCGGATACCGACTCTGTCTGACGTACAACGTCGTGACGACGACAGTGGCTGAGATACCCCGCTTTGCTGGCAGCTCAGCGCTCCAGGAGGCGATCTCGTGGTCGCTAGCACAGTATTTCACGGTCGCGAAGCTGCCCAAGCGACCCAAGTACTCATGGAGCTCAACGCCAGTCGCCGACAGCCACCGCCATTTCGTGTACATGTTGGAACACGACTACTCGGACCAAGGACTGCGCTTCGACTTTCTCAAGAAGAAGGATCGCTTGGTGGCTGATAGCCTCGCCAAGTTCTGTGAAGAGACCAAGGGTGTGTACGTACTGTTTCTGTCCAAGCTGCGCTACTCCCACGTCTCGGACCCGGATGTAGACGACGTGGAAGCTGAGATCACCGTGAGTTTGTAGAGTCCGTGGGTCAAGTATGGAACCTCGGATCCGAGAAAGTGCCCTGACGTGGATGTCGACCACGTCTTCGAAGTCGCGCCCGCTGGCTGCTTGGAAGATGTCGAGTTTGACGACTGTGAGACGGAATACACCGGTAACGAAGGCACACGGCAGGAGCAGTGGTACGAGTCGGCGGCGCTTGTCATCCAGCCAGCTGAAAAAGAGTTTGAGCAACTGGTCAAGTCCTCAGCAGCGGACGCGACGAGCATGTTCGTGCAACTCGTGGAAGACGCATCGCCTTCTGCGTCGGTGTTTGGCGGCATGTTCCTCGCGCGCAAACACCAGTGGACAAATGCGTCATTCGCATTCAAGCAGTGTCTCAAGGCCGTCCAGCAGCTTGGGAACGTCTCTTTCTTTGAAGCTTTGCTGAGAAGCTGTGCGGGCTTCGAGTACAAGCCTGCTATCGCCGAGGCCGTCGAATTCTTCGGCCTCGATTCCTGCCTGCCTTTCCTCATCCCGATCGCGAAGGAGGCGAAGCCACGCAGCCGAATCAACTTGGTGTGTTCGCTACTTCACGCGTCCAAAGACCAAGCACGCATCGCCCAGTTGCTCGACGAAGTGGACGTGTCCCCTCGTAAGATCCCGCCACCGCCAGCGTACTCATGGCGTCGAGAACCAGAGGACCCGCTCGCTATCCCAAAGCCTGAAGAGCTCAGCCGCGTGTTTCAACTCGCGTTTCGCGTCTCGAGTAAAAAGGCTGCCTCGTACCTATCAACAAACGACGACCGCACGCTCGTCCAACTCGTGGCTCCGGCTTTCCAATTATTCGCCGCCTCGTTGACCAGTGTCGAAGACGCCTCTCCACTCACCCATGCGCTTCGCCACAAGCTCGAGTCGCGGCTTCCGGCGCTTCTCAACGCGCCGTTCGGAGACGTCGAGATCAGTCATGACTGTGACAAGTGCCAAGAGCTCCGAGCCGTTTTGACAGCGGATGCGATCAAGATCACCAGGCCGAACGTGCGGAACAAGACCCAGCACAAGCATGTCGAGACCACGCTCAAACGACTCAACTGCCACGTCGGCTTTCGGTCTGTGTCGCTTTCACCGATCGTCGTGGAGGTCTCGAAAACGTATTCTGCGAACGATCTCCATGCTGCCGGAGTCCTCGCCGTGAAGGCATTGACTGAGCTTCTGCCTACCGTGGATGGCGCCCCTGCGACCCACGTCCCAGCAATCGAGATCCCACCACTGCAGCCCACTGCACTCGCCAGCCTCACGCCTCGCTCGCTCCCACCCGATACATCCCTCATTCGCCCTACAGTCACGGCGCCAGCCTCAGCTCCAGAGGTTATCGTGATCGACGACAGTGATTGAGCAACGCTGGTTGTGTGACTCATGATATTGGCGTAACGTACCAATTCCACAGCTTTACTTTCTGTCATGCCATTTGCTAGACAAGCTAGAGACTTTGGTTCTTGAGGAACTTGTTGAACATATCCAGCGCGACTTCCGGTTGATCTTGTGGTACCATGTGACCCGCGTTGAAGACGCGTACGAACGTCAGCAGGTTTCCAGTGGACCGGAAAACACCAGCTTCCACTCCCTTGTCGGTCGTGTATGGCAGTTCTTCTGCGGTGTTGAAGGCCGCTTTACCCTTCCACTCCATCGCCTTCGTCCATGCTAGCCCGCCGTGCCAATTACACGCCAAGTCCGCATCGCCAGTGTAGACTAGCACACGAATCCCATTGTTGAGCAGGTCCGCGACGTAGCCGCTGTATGACACCAGAGTATCTCCACTCGCCGAGAACGCTGTTGCAACTTGATCTTCCACCAGCGTCCACTCGCCAGCCTTACTGGTCTCGACGCCAATCTTCGATCGAACCTCCACACGGTTCAGGAACACGCCAATGTGGCCCATAGAGTTGCATGTTTGGGCGTCGGCAGCCTCACAGACCTTGCGGATATCGAATGGATTCCGACCAGACCCGCTCGTGAAGGGCTGGTCCAAATGGCTCACACAGAACATGTCGACGGTCTCACACGTAGACACATCGGCTTGGCAAGCGCTGATGCGCTTCTCACACTCCACCGCCAGCGTCTTCATCTCCTCCAACTGTGATGCGTTCACGAACGTGACGTTGTACACGTTATCCGCCATATCGATATAACGTGGGAACTGGACTACTGCGTCGACGAGTCCGTTGCCGATGGCGACGCCCTTGAGATTGATCGGAATACGAGGCGGCGTTGGAGGCGCTAACTTTTCTTGCTCCATGATGTAGCGCGCTGCTGCTGGCACGTAGTGGCCACCGTAACTCTCTCCAGCGATGAAGACGTCGCGGCCCTGCAGGCTCGCGTGCTTGTCGAAGAAACCCTGGAGGAACCAGTAGATATTCTCGCCCACATTTGCTTCAGTGCTGTCCGCGTCTTCATCAGCGCCGTACGAGAACCCGACATTGGTCGGCTGATCCAGCCAGATGACATTGGCCTCATCGTTCCAGCCGTACGGGTTCCGTTTCATCGCTTTCCCATCCGACTCCACGAGACATGGACCGTTCTCTGCTAGCAGAGCGACCGTACTAGGCACTCCCGGCCCGCCCGTGAGCCACAGCACGAGAGGGTCCCTGTCCGGAACCTCACTCGCCGACGGTACGTACCAGTAGAAGTAATGGTCGTCCTTCTTGTTGGTGAGCTTCACGTAGCCCGTCTCGAAGTCTTGGATACCACAGAAGAACGTGTCGTCGCGAATGAGAGGAGACTTGGTCTCGGAGGGCGATTGGTCCGATGGGAAGCGCTTGGTCGCGAGCAGAAGAGCGATGGCCACGCCCACGCCGATGGCAGTCGCGCGCCTCCACAGAGCCACAGCACGGGAGCGCGGGCGTCCTGGCACGAGCGGAGTCGACTCGGACATCATGGTCCGCGAAGCGAAGTTTGTTGAGTGAGCTCCTGATTCGGAAAGGCCGCTTATGACAATCATTCCTGATGTGTTTTGTGGAAAATTAATATATTTCAGGAAATCTATAAGGGAGATAAACATGATACATGGAGTTTACGTCTTTCTGCGGTCCTCGCGGTCGCGGCGCTTCCAGTCTTCGAGCGTGGCCTTGTAGATGCTCTTGCTGCTCCTCTGGAGCTCCTTCGGTGTGCCATGCTCGGCTACTTGGCCGTTATCCATCACTAGTACGCGTGTGGCGTCTGTGAGGGTAGCTAGTCGATTCGTGATTGTGACTCGAGTCGCAGCAGGGAGTTCCTGACGAAGACACTTCTCGACCTGTTCCATCTCGGATCCCGCCAAGCCCACTGCAGGCAGCCACTCGCCTTGGTCTAGTAGCACCACTTTGGGCTTTCTTAGGATCGTTCGTGCGAGACTGAGCAACTGGCGTTCACCGAGACTGTAGTTGGACGCCTTTTCGTACACGGTCTCATCAAGAGACAACACGGCGCCCTGAAGCTGGGCCTTTCTCAGTGCCGTCCAGATCTCATCGTCACTGAACTGGTGTGTGGCGTCCAGATTCATTCGGATTGAGCCGGCAAATAGAACTGGATCGGGAGACATAAGAGCGATCTTGCACCGAAGATCGTGGAGTCCGACCTTGCTGATGTCGACGCCGTCGATGGTAATCGTGCCACTCGTGAGCTCGACGAGCCGTGTGATTGCAGCAAACAGCGTCTTCTTCCCGGAGCCACTGCGGCCGATAATTGAGGCGCTTTCACCAGCAGAAATTGTAAAACTTACGCCTCGCACGATGCGCGGAAGACCCTGGCGATACCGGATGGAGACGTTCTCAAATTCGATTTTACCAATTGATGGCCAGTCGCTGGGTGGGCGAAGCTCAAGATTCGAGTCTAGACTCGCTTCAATAGGCATCTTGGAATGTGCCTTCACACGCCCACCAGCCACGAGCGTGAACCACGTTTGGTCGCACGCATGGAGGAATTCCGCTAGTACGGGCGAGAGGCTCAAGGCCAAGATCAACGCCACTCCGATCTTGGCTGCGGCATGTTGAGCTGCAACCTCAGTGAACTCGTGGACGTGAATTGACGCCAGCGTGATGCACATGAGAAGTGCGATGTTGATGCCATCCAATCGCAGCCCCAGCCAGCATCTCGCGCACATCTTGAATAGGAATGCCTGGTGGCTTTTGTCGATCCGCTCTTGGAATTGGCCGAAAAAAAGGTGCTCGGCCTTGTACTGGCGGATCGCCGTCATTCCGCTCAGCACTTCGCTCACGCACGCTTTGATAGGAGCTGATGTGGCGGCTTCGACACGATCCAGATCGCGTGCTGGCGTGCCAAAACACTCTTCCAGGCGGTAAAATCCCAAAATCAGCGGCGCAACCGCGAAAATCAACCACGGAGATACGGCAATCAGCACACCAGTCAAGACCAGTAGTTGAGCCATGCTGCTGAATAGATGTGGCCACGTCTTGACCAATCCAGCTTCAACGATGGCCAAATCTTTTGCAAGGCGAGGTCCCACGCGTCCATTAGCAGTCGTGTCGTAGAAAGCCATGGGAGCTCGGGCCAGTCGATCCACGAGAGTTTGGAATATAGAGTTGCAAGCGTGGGCACATCCGTGGTGAAGACCTGCGAGAGCTGAGACTGCGACTAGAACGTACAGAAGACTGAAGCCGATGTATCCTTCGAGGACAGCGCGCGAAGCTCCAGAGTCAGTGATCCGTGAGAGCGAGAAGAACCGGAACACCGACGCTGCCAGATAGAGAGCGACGAAGAGTCCGTACGCGATGTACCCTTTCTCACCCAGCGACCTAATCAACCATAATGCGACAGCGGTGCGTGCGTTGTCTTCGCTACAGTCGTCATCCGGTTGTTGTGACTCCATCGTACTTGCCGCCACGACAGGAGCGAGTTCCTTGGGGGATATCATGGCTGCTAGCGCCTCTGTATCCGAATCGCCGTCGTCGGCGTGGCCGTCTCCATCGGAATCCTCGTCGCATTCAGCTTCTTGCTCCTTCGTTCGGTTTTTGTGGGAGCTGTCGTTGCGGACAAACTCAGACAGCACCCCCCACTTTTTGTTGGCTAGGAGCTGCTTGAAGTTGCCGGCTTCGACGATCGTACCACGGTTTAGAACGACCACATTTGTGGTGCGTTTGAGAACCTTGAGCGACTGCGTGGCCATGATCACGATCTTGCCCTTGAGCGCTGTCAGAAGACACTTCTTGATGATTTTCTTGATGATCAACAGGTCCATTCCGGTCAGAATATCGTCCAAGACATAGATGTCGGCGTTGTGGTACACACTTCGAGCCAACGCGACCCGAATGCGCTGACTCGGCGTCAAGCTAACGCCGTCGTCGCCACCAACGTTGGTGCGGTCGCCGTGAGCCATACCTCGCAAGTCGTACTTGAGACCGCTTGCTCGAATGGCTTCAACGTACCGATCGGCGTCGAATGGCTTTCCGAAGCATATATTCTCGCGGATACTCGCACTGAGAAGGAACGGCTCTCGACTCACGTACGCAATCGAGCCTTTCACAGCCACTTCGCCTGCTGTACACCGAGCCAATCCTGCGATTCCAGCTAGAAGTGTCGACTTGCCTGACTCGGGGCCGCCCACGACGGCGTGGATCTCGCCTGGTTCAGCGTACAAGTTGATATGGTGGAGCACTGGACCGCTGGACTTTGTGGTTTGGAGTATCCCTTCAGCTTCGAGAAGCTCGTCGAGCTCCGACTTTGGCTGGGCTGTGTCCCACTTGAAGTCAGCGTTCTTGAGGACTACACCGACGGTTGTGAGGCGCGTGGAAACGATCGCAGCGACTCGTTCCGGCTCGTTTAGGAACTCATTGAGCGTACGCAGACTCCTGTAGGCACCCAGCAGCTTGATGATCAGCTGGGGGAAATCCTTGACCGGCCCCCGCATCACAAGCGTGATCACCAGCAACGTCGACATCGTTGTTGGGATGTCGAGAAGACCCTTGATGAGGAATGCGTACGCCACCAGCGTCACGATCGCCACGAGTACCGGCACGAACACTGCGAGGGCCTTCTTGCAGCTGATGGCGAACAGATACGACTTGAGTCGTCTCATCTCCGTATCACGAAGCTCCATCGCGTGGCCAGCAAAGCATCGTTCCCACGCCAGAAGCTTAAGCGTCATGACTCCAGAGATCAGCTCCTCGCAAAAGTGTTCGCGCTCCTGCTTGGCTTCTCCCAGTGGCGCTTCGTGGCGATGGGAGATGGCATTGGCAACAACCATACAAGGCACGCCAAGGGCCAAGACGATGAGTCCTCCGCACAGTGCGTAGCCTACGAGACGCCATAGCATCATGCCTCCGAGGATGAGCTGGAGGACGCTGCCCACCGTGCTGAACAGCGTCAGCAGCCCATGTTGCAGCTCAGCCGTCTCAGTACAAACGTAGTCAACGATCTCCTCTGGCGACCGTCTCTGCAACGCAGACGGAGAGACCGCGAGCGTGTGCTGGAAGGCAGCCGTCGCGACTGAGGCCCTCACGAAGACCGCGAGCTCCGAAGCAAAGTACTCGTAGTGGCGGCCCAGTACGGCCACCACGACGCCGCTGACCAGCACGAACAGCGCGTTGAACAACCCTTCAATGGCCGACGCCGTCGCGTTCAGATGGTAATCCACCACGATCTTGAGAATGAGCAAAGGCAGCGAGACGGCCAGTGCGTCGTGCAGCAGTTTTGCCGCTAGGAGGGCTGCAAATCTTCTGCCAAAAGCACGCAGCAGCGCCCACAGGAGGCTGGCGTTCCTGCCCTGGCGTCCACGCTCTTCAGTCCACGTGGCGAGCAGCATAGGCGCAAGTTTGGCCACGAGATGGTCGTCTTTGAGAGGAAACAGGTCGCCCGTCGTGAGATGCCGTGCATTCCCGAGTGCGATGAGCGGCGAGAACCACTCGAACGCCAGCGTGCTGTACCACGTTCGATCGCCTGTGATCTCCTCTATGAAATAGGCCGCTTTCGCGCCGTAGTCATGCGGTTGAGGCGCGTACAGACGCGTGCTTTCCGACACCATCTTGCCTTGGTCGTCGTCATTTGGAGCCTTCGTGTCTTGGAGAGACATGGGGTCTCCAGTCGGAACCAAGTCGAAGACGGACGTCGGAACAAAAAGTGGAGAACCAAAAGCTCTGCAGACTGGAGCCAAGAAGGAGCCAAGAAGTGTGTTCCGCCCATCGTGGCGTTTGGTTCCAACCGGATCCTTGAACCGAGAACATTCACTTTTTTGTCGTGCCTCTTCAAGATCGCCAAGTTCAACACTTCCGGACGAGAACCCTCTCCAATCCGATACTGACTGCGCGTACCGTTTATCCTTCCTTAAAGAATACAGAGTCAAAAACCTTTGTTAATGAATTGACCACAGAACGTGAGCCAACACCCGCCACATCACCAAGCGAAAATGGCCGAGACCCGGAATGGAGGAGGCGGTGGCGGAGGCCGCAAGAAGGCCCGCAAGGCCAAGGCCAAGGCCGAGGCGGCGGCAGTAGCTGCAGAGACAACGGAGCTATCTGCTCCTGTGACCACGCGGTCGGCAGCGAGTGGCAAGAAGTCGAACAAGGCGGCAACGACGAACTTCGTGGTGACGTCTCCGACGCCAAAGGCGAAGGCGAAATCGAAGGCCAAGGGCAAGGTGAAGGCGAAGGCGCCTGTGGTAGAAGAGGTAGCTGCCGTGGAGACGGAAGAGCCGCCGTCGCGGAAGAAGAAGAAGCGGAAGCGAATCCACAAGCGCAAGGGAAGCGACGCAGGCGCGTTGGCGGCGTTGGCGGAGCAGCACGATGACGAGCCGCAGGAACCACCGGCAAAGAAGCAGAACGTGAAGAAGGTGGACGCAAAGGAGACGGTGTTTACGACCCCAACGAAAGCAGCGCCTACAGACTCAAAGAACAGGAGCAGCCGTGGCAAGATGAAAGGCAACCGTGGTGGGGAAATGCAGGAAGAGGCAGACACAGAGAAGCCGGCGACGCGAAGAGTGCAGTTGTCTGCGGCAGTGGAGACTCCTGTGAGCACGACACAGCGAGGACGCCTTACTCGGGCGGCGGCTGCGGCGGCTGCGGCTGCTGTGACGTCAACGCTCGTGAAGGCGAGTCCATCGGCGTCAGCGTCTGATCAGAGCCCACCATCTTCGTCAAAAACCAAGCGAAAGAGGAAGAGAAGCCGACAGGGCCGTCGTGACTCAGTCAAGCCAACCCCAGCAGCCGAGGAGCTCGAAGAGAAGCTGACTGCTGAAGATGTTGATGAGCAAAAGGCTACCGCGGTCAATGCCGAAGAGAAAGAAGAAGACGACGCTTCAGCAGCCACGTTGTCTCCTGTGAAGCCAAAGAGTACGATCATCTCGCTGGTGAGAGTGAAGTCGTCACGACTGGCGAGCGACGCGGCGCCATCGTCTACCACTGAGACAGTGAGTCACCTTTTTGTCTGATGTTGGCGGTTGCTCTCTTCATCCCTGATGGAACTTTCTCTGTAGGAACTCGTAATGCCAACTCAAGGCGAAGAGCGCGATATAGAAGACAAGGAAAAGGCAGTCAAATCTCCGAGTCCAAAGAAGTCACCAGATGAGCTTGGACACGACGCAGAGCAGCACGAGGGTGAAGTCTCGAACCCAGACGAGGTTGCTGAAGAGGCAGAGACTCTATCATTTGATGACATCTCGGTGGCTGACCAGCTTCTGGACGTGGACCAGGTCCGTAGTCTTTTTCTTTCTGGTGAGCTGGTGATCACGGGGATGCTGAGGTGTTTGTTGTGCAATGGGAATATAGGATACGGAAGACGAAGGATCGGACAAAATCGAGCGTGAGCACGACTTCGATGGCGAGGAAGAACGCAAAGAAGACTCTGATCACGATCATAACGAAGATATGGAGGACAACGGGTCATCAGATGAACCCGAGGCGAACGTGGCGTCAACTGGTGTCGACGCCAGAGATATCGCGACTTCGGAGAGCGACCTTGATGAGATGGTCGACGTCGCCCGTGACGATGATAACGGCTCATCGACCGAAGACGATGACGAGGTGAGTGATCCAGAAAACGAGGATCAGCGTGAGGAGGAAGCACTCGGTGAAGAAGAAGTTACAGCAGACAAAGAGGCGGTCGAAGAAGCCGCGAGTGATGACAACGCCTACGAAGACGAGTCTGCAATGCAGTCTGCGGCTGTTAACTTCTTCATGACTCAGCATCCTGTCCAGGGTTCGAGCGGTGAAGAGGAAATAGACTCCGACATCGAGCAGCAGCAGCAACAAAGCGATGACGATTCAGAATCGGAAAGTGGATATCCTCCGCAAGAAGCCACGTTCTCCTCCGACAGTGATGAAGAAGAAGAGGAAGAAGAGGAGCAGTTTCAGCCCGGAGTGGGCCACTACCGGTTTTTGAGCCCTCCAGAACGCAGCACTGCTCAAGGCAGTGGTTCTCCTGAGGTGATTGAGCTGAGTGATTCGGATTTTGAAAGTGAAGGAAGCGTCGAGTCGGACGCTGAGGCTGAGCTTCCGTCTCACCCAGCAGCAGGTGCAGCAGCATTTGACAGTGACGAGGAAGAAGAAGATGAGGCAGAGGAGCAGGAAGATGAGGAGATTGACGAAGAGAAAGAGGAGAATGAAGATGAGGAAGAAAGTCGATGGAACGGTGAACTGGAAGAAGAGTACGGCCAATTCGACACACCAGCGACTGCGTATCATTCGGATGTGGATCAAGAGACGGGTCAGCCAGGCGAACTCGCAGAGGCAAACCAACCTGATGAGAACCACGGGGAGGATACTAGTGCGTTGGCCGGATGGGACCAGGAAATCGCAGCGTTCGGCAATCGTGAAGAAGCCAAGTCTGACGACGAAACAGAAGAGGAGGAAGAGGAGATCGAAGTCGACGAGTCAGAAGATGAAGTCGTCGTAGTTGCATCGCATCACGAGCATACAGAAGAACGATACGATGACGAAGAGGTGCTCGATGACGGACATCTCACTCCATTGCCACTGGATGCACCTCCAACCCAGCATGCGGATGCCATGAAGCAAGTGAGTTCTTCGCTCCTTGTCAAGTCGGATGATCAAGTTGAAGCTTTACAATCTGTCGCTTCTCAAGTCGCCGATTCTATCGCGTCAGACTCGACACACCGAGAGCACACCAATGAAGACACAGCCAAGCTGAAAGCCTCGGACAAATCCATTCCAGCACCTTCGGCCTCGCAAGCCTACACGGCGGTCCCCAGCAAACTCCTTCTCGAGTCGGTCCTAGCAGGATCGCCTCGCGCGACGGTGGCGTCGCTCACACAAGGCACATTCCCGACGACATTGCCAGCCCGCAGCCAATCCGTCACTCGTACATGGGGCCCTTCGTTCGGTGGCGAGAGTTTAGATACAAACGCACCAGTTGTCGCATCGTCTCGCCAAGCTGAGGCAAGTCCATTGAGCTCATGGTTCTTCGCCAAGGGGCCAGCGAACTTCAAGAAGCGAGTCGTGATGCCACGAGTGAAAGAGACTTCAGTGTACGGCAGCTCAACGCCTGGATCCCCTCGCCATCGTGTAGGATCCCCTCGACCGACGAAGAAGCCTCGCCTTGACACTGAGACGAAAGAAGAAGAAGAGAGCTCAGCCACACGCACTGACGACTTCGTGCAGCGGCTCATCGACACGTCATCTTGGCGGTCGTGGTACAGCCCCGGCGATTCGAATCAACTGCTTGATCCCCCACTGCCAGCCGCCATGATCAAGCGCCTGGGAGGAGAAGTGGCGATGGCCATGTTCAGCAGCTCAGCCTCCGACCTGACACAGCACACACTACCCATTGAAGCCACTGAGATCCCGAAGAGCCGTCGACTCGCACTCTCCACGCTGGAGGAGGCGATCCAGGAAGAAAAGAAGCGAGCGAGAGCCTTCGACCAGGAGCTGCTGTGTCTGCTGCAGGGCAAGACGCTCGCAGGGAAGGAGCTGGAGGACGAGTTCGCACCGCTGCTGGCAGCTGCACCCAGTAAGTCGCGTACGTATCTATCCTAATCAAACTGATGCACCCGTTGTCTGCCGTGTTCCTCGCTGTGGCCATTGTTCAACGTCGAGGCAGAGGCTCGTCACGCCTCAGAGTCGCGTGTTGTGGAGCGTTTCACGCGACTCCATGAAGCACAGCTTGAGCCACGAAGCAACGCACGAGTGTGGGAGTGTACGCTGCGTCTGCCGGCGTAATATCGCATGAAGAGAGGCAGAGATTCTCGCATGCGCTGGCCAGTCGCCCTCATACCTGTACTGTAGATGCCCAAACTGTAGAATGGGGAAGATCCACCCAGTGAACGAGTCCATCATGAAGAAAACAAACTCCATTCACTTCAATGAGGGGCACGTCTGCCATCCCGCTCGTGCATCACCAAATTGGTCCAGGGGCACAGTTTACGCAATTGCGAGTTCACAAAACGGAATCGAAAAACCCCAGAAAGAATGAAAAGGT
This sequence comes from Pythium sukuiense, assembly GCA_023334995.1. Lineage (NCBI taxonomy): Eukaryota > Oomycota > Peronosporomycetes > Pythiales > Pythiaceae > Pythium > Pythium sukuiense. The sequence continues at coordinate 40,162 of JAADVL010000174.1, forward strand.
ACGGTACAGAACGGAGTGACCAAATACCAACAGGCAAGTCCAAGGAGAAGGAACGAAAAGAACGCCAACAAAATGCAAATCCTGTTCGGCGTTTCAGCAAGAAGGAAGCATGCGCTGGCGCCATCTGGTGGTTGGGTCTGGAAGGGATGCGCTTGGAGAAGTTGGTGCTCCGGGGTGCGTCGACTAGGAACGAGCCAACGGGAATGTGTGACGCGGGGGTGGTCGCTGCTCATTGGGCCAAAGGGTGTCCACAATGCAGACGTCATCGGGTCGTCTCAGTCGGCAGTTTTGCCCACACGTCGCAGATTTCGGATTGGGCTGTTCAAAGCTGATGGCAAGCAAAGCACAGCCAGCAAGAAATAAAAGGGAGATGGGAAAAGAACAGAAGCCCTCGACCGGAAAACTGTGACGATGACTGGAGGGATGTGTGTGTGTGTTGCTTCCAAGAAAGAAACAAGAACTCTGACCCAAGCGAAGACCCCGCGCCAAGACAACAATCATCAGCCGACAAAACACCAAATCAAAAGAAGGGCCTGGGTTCCTGTTCACGGCATTCCACACCCCACTTCCGCCTACGTTTTCAGACTTGAAGCTCGACGTTTTACTGAAGTTGCCGGCTGTGTTTTTAGCTTCGGTGAGCCGCTGCCGCAGTGAGTTCATTTTCCGTTTTGTGCACTCGACGCCAATCTGCGACGAGATCAAGATCCAAAGGCCGGACCAAGAACTGAAGAGACAAATGAAGCTGACGGAGCTGCTAAACCCAGCGGCTGATGAGTCCATGGACGACACAATGCAGCTCACTGTGGACGCTGTTCATATTGTGCCAGTCGACGCCTGTCACGGAGGCCTCGGCCATGGCGTTCTGGTGGTGGAGACCCAAGTGGAAGACTCGCTCGCGGCTCGCAACCTCATGATGCTCGGCACCAAAGACAAGCCAGAGCTGAGAGCTATCCCGGGGATGCATCAAGAGTTCGTGCGCAGCCCCGTAGTGCACTCCGGTCACTTGCCCAGCTTCCACATGTCCCCCATGGCCCTCAAGACATCGAATGCTGTTCCCATGTGGGGAGGCGCGACGCCCATTCCAATCAAGCCAGCAAGTTTACCAAGCATGGATGTGATCATGAACTCTCCTCCGACGTCTTCGTCTCCGTTAAAACGCCGGATCTCCAGCATCAGCTCGATGCTTAACGAGGCTGACAATATTGTCGCTGGCGACCAAACGTCCCAGTCTGCGGAAGGAGTCAGCATGGGAGACCGTACGGACTACTGTTCGGTGACTGGCTGCCTACGACGTCCATCGCAGCAAAACCTGGGCAAGTGTGCCGTCCACAAAGGCATGAAGCTCTGTCAGATGGACGGTTGCTTTCGTCCCGTGCAGTCGCGTGGATGTTGCAAGTCCCATGGCGGTGGAGCTCGCTGCAAGCACCCCGACTGCACCAAGGGCGCCATCTCCAAGGGCCGCTGCCGCTCCCATGGCGGTGGCACGCGCTGTGCCATTCCCGAGTGCCCCAAATGGGCCCAGCGGTTCGGCTGCTGCGTCCGCCACTCCAAGTCGGTGCACCCCAAGCCGCCGCTCGTGTGAGTGCCTCGCCACGCACTAGTATTTACTGATATACCATTGTGTTTGTGTATGGTTCAGTCCATGTGATGCATCCATGTAATTTATTGCCATCAACTTCAATTCAATTCACTTTGAACTTGACTTGGTTTTCCATTCTCGTTTCTCCCATCGTGTCAGCGAACTCCAGAAAAACATGACGGAGAAGTGCAGCCATGTGGCTCCTGTAAGATCACCACCTTCAAAGGATTGATTCCTTGGTTTAGGGGCTACCCAAAGGGTAAAAGCCATCCACTTGACCTTTTTCAGGTCAATTCCCGTGCTTCTTGACCTTCTCACATTCGTAAACCCAGGTCAAGATAGCAGATGAATCTCGCGAACATGATGCTCCCTACACTCGATGAAAAACCTCGTTGGTGAAAGAGCCACGCTCTGAGCATCTTGGTCTGTTTTGAGGTTGAAACAGGTTAAACCTTGTTCCACCCTAAAGGTTCTGGGTGCTGTCGTGGAGGTTGCTTGTAGGTACCAAAACTCTGCTCCGCTGATTGGTCGATCCTCTCGCTCCATAGTGAACCGCTGCTTGGGCCGAACTGTGGGTGTTTGGGTTTTTGTTGGTTGCTGGAGAAGCAGAGCCCAAGCTCCCATAGGCTACAATTGATAGAGTGACCGCACCGCTGTCTGTCTGTGCTCCCGCGCTCCTCGCGCGCCGCCGCAGCAGCCCCAAGCCGAGCCTGTGGAGCCAATTGGGACGACATTCGTCGTCGTCGTTGGGGTCGCTCCACTTCCGTGCGTGACAGCGAGTTGGACGCCACCACCACCGATATATACTTGCGCCATCTCCACGAGCGTCTATATCTCCGTTGTTAGACGTCTGCGAGCTTAGACGCCGAGGACCACCACTCCTTCGCCAATAACCCAGGGAGAAAAGTTGGCGATTTTCGCCAACAACGTCAACAAACGCGACCACTAGCGGCATCTCGACAGCATACACGCGGCGAGAAGCAGAAGCTGGAAGCGAGAGCTCTCTGTGGACAAGCGAGGAGCTGTGTGCGTGTGTGCGGTGGTGTGCGTGGATGCAGTGACTGGAGCGCTTCTACAGTCCCGCGAAACGTTGGATCCCGTACGATCCGTATAGCATAAGAGCCGAATTCTATCGACCATATCGAGCGAGCGACAAGCATGGGGGACGTGGACGTGTACAAGCAGGAAGAGGGCGACCGGCCCGTGGAGAAGTCCCCACGTGGGCGCTACATCCGCTTCGACATCCGCCTGGGCTCGGGCGCGTACAAGACCGTGTGGAAGGCGTACGACACGGACCAGGGCATCGACGTGGCGTGGAATGCCATCGACATCGGCGTGCTGCCGAGCTCCGAGAAGACGCGCATCATCCAGGAAGTGCAACTGCTGCAGAAGCTCGAGCACAAGAACATTATCAACTTCTACGGCTCGTGGTTCTCCAAGGAGAAGAACCAGGTCGTGTTCATCACGGAGATCATGACCTCGGGCACGCTCAAGTCGTACATTAAGCGTGTGCACTTTGTCAAGTGGAAGATAATCAAGCGCTGGTGCATCCAGATCCTCGAAGGGCTGCATTACCTCCACAACCAGAGCCCGCCAGTCATCCATCGAGACCTCAAGTGCGACAACATCTTCATCAACGGCAACACGGGCGACCTGCGGATAGGAGATCTCGGTCTGTCGACGCAGTTGGCGGTCCACAAGCGCTCCAAGGCCCAGAGCGTGCTCGGTACGCCCGAGTTCATGGCGCCCGAGCTGTACGACGAGAGCTACGACGAGAAGGTCGACATCTACGCGTTTGGCATGTGCGTACTAGAGATGGTGACCAAGGAAGTGCCGTACTCGGAGTGTATCAACCCCGCGCAGATCTACAAGAAGGTGACGGCGGGTATTCGGCCGCGAGGCCTCCAGCGGATCATCAGCCAGCCAGCACGTGACTTTATCGAGCTTTGCTTGTCGCGAGGCAATGGGAAGATCGATGTCTCGGCCGAGTATCTGCTCGATCATCCGTTTTTGAAGGTGTCGGAGGATGACAGCGACATGGTGAAGGTGCTGGACGAAGACGAGCTCGAGCGAGACGCGCCTTCGCCAGCTCCTGCGTCTCCACCGATCAATTCCAAGCAGTTTGCGGACGAGCTGAACATGGAGAGCGGCTCGAAGGGCAAGGATCCATCGGTCGTGAGTGACCGAAGGAAGAACTTCCCGACGCTGTCGATGGAACCGGAAGAGTTGGCGTCTTCATCGGCAAACATCTCCACAACGAATGTTGTGTCAAGTGGGAGTGCCGACATTCCAGCGGAAGAAAAGTCGGCGGGCAAGCACCGCATGATGCTGCCACCCAAGGTGCCTTCTACGACAGAGAACACTGGGAACGCGAACGCGAACCCGACTCCGAACGCGAGCGTGGCCCCGAGCACAGCGACCTCACAGTCAACGACAGGCGAACCTGTAGTGGACGAGCCTCTATCAGACAAGAAGGGTGGAAGCAATCACCATGTGGATAACTTCCTGTCGGGCCTTCCTCCGAATGAGGTGAACATCCGGAACGATCGGATCGCAGTCATGGGAGGCCGAGGACATCGCATTGAGATCGACGAGAGTCAGGCGTATCCGGAGGACCAAGTCGAGCAGAAAGTCGAGCCAGCGTTGTCGCCAGTGCTGGAAAACCAAGCTTCCACGGTGTCCAGTTCGAGTCAAGAATCTGATCGATCCACGGCGGCGAGTGCGACGCCAGCTCCTGACGTTACACCTCCTTCTTCTGCAGAACCAGCTCGCCAACGAACGAACACGATAGATGCAACGCGCCCAACGCGTCCGCCGTCAGCTCCGCGGAAACATGGCAAAAGCTACAACATCAAGGCGACAAAGGACCCGGAGAACGACCACAGTATCCTGCTGAATCTGCGGATGGCACTCGATGGCAAGTCGAAGGAGATCAAGTTCCCGTTCAACTTGTTCACCGACAGTTCCCACGAAGTTGCGTGCGAGCTGGCTGTGGATGTGGGCATCATGGAGCCGGATTTAGAAGATATCGCCGACTCGATTTCGTTTCTCGTGACCGAGGGCAAGATCAACAACCTGCCGGACTTTGACCAGGATGTGTGGGATGAAGCGCCGGAGCCGCACTCTTTCCCAACGAAGGCACTGCCGCACGTATCCAGATTGGTGTTCGGCTCCGCTCCGTCCGCACATTCGTTCGTCTCAGCTCCCATTGAGATCGATGCCACAGCAGCTTCAGCACGCCTCCTTCAGCAAAATGCAGTCCCTGCGTCGCCAGTTGTATCCGCATCGCCTGGCGTTCTCCGAGAAGGTTTGGGTGTCGTTGGCCTGGATGGCGCCAACAGTGGAGCAATGGAGGCCGGTGGCTTGGGAGGTGCAACAACTCTTGAGCGGACAGTCTCGCCTCCTTTGGTGGTGCCGCCAATGACCCATGCTGCAAGTGAAAGTGCACTGTACGCACCGGAAGACTTCTCGGCATTGGAGGCCCGAGAACACTCGATGTCGGTGCCGGATGCAAGCTACTTGCGGTCTGTGAGGATGTACGAGGATCGGATGAAGATGGCGAGGTCTTCGTATGACGAACGCGAGTCGAGTTTAGAGACTGCTATTCGGAATGAAGAAGAAAAGCACCAACGCGAGATCGAGCGGATCCGGAAGAAGATGCAAGAGTTCAACGAGAAGACTGCACGAGCTACGAAGGCTCGGGAGGAGCGGATGCGGCTCGGCACGGATGAGTTCAAGGAAGGTGAAGGTGTCACGGACGAATGGAACCCGTCGAGTTCTCTGCCTCCAGCAGCAACTCCTCCAATAAGCAGCGTGCCTCTCGCAAACGGCGACAGTCGTGACGCTCCTACGGTGGCTGTGTCGACACCGCTTGCACGAACGGGGAGTGCCTCCACTATCGAATCTCGTCCAAGCACCACAGTCGACGCAGCTCCGTCGAGTATATCGTCAGAAGCTGGTGGCGTCGCTGTCACACCTAGTACTGGTGTTGAAGGGGTGCAGCCAGTGACCCAGACTCCAGTCGCAGCGGCTGAAGCTCCCAGTCAATCCTAGCGCGGTCGTCCAGACGCGTGTGTTTCGTCCATGTTGAAATGTCGCGAAGCTATTCCTCCGCGATGCTCGTGAGTCCGTCGGTCGTGATCACCGGCAGCGTGCAGATATCCATCCAGGTAACGTTAGGGAAAAGAGAGAAAGGAGAGGCAACAAGTATAGAGAAAGGTGATGATAAAGACAGACATGAGAGACATCCACGAGATCAGGACAGTACACACGTGCGAGTGTACTGTACAATACTGTAGGCTCCTCGGGACATGTTGAGAGCAGCCAAGCATGCAGACGTGAAGCAGGGTGTCGGGTCCGCCACATACAAAATCCGCGTTTGCCATCACGAGAGGCGATCGATCAGGTCATTCAAGAAGCCGACATGCAAGCTGCTACCGAGAGGATCAGATGCCGACGGGTTAGGCGATCACGCTCAACGATGGGATGGTGGCCACACCGACTGATTAGTGTGTGCGTGAATGGCAGATACCGGTATCTTAGTCGAATGACCGGCTCAAGTGCTCCAGCACCATGCCATACTGTACTTCATCGAGTCGAGACGCATGAGGCTCAGCCAAGGGCACTGACCCACCGCCACAGGGATGCAGCCCATATCACGGGAGTTCCCACGCAGCGTTGATGGGTGGGAGGCCACTCCCGCCGTGGAAACCTCCACCAGGCCCACTTGCTGACAGACCACTGTCTATCTGTCAGACTCGGACAATTGGTCGGAAACGCCGGCGGCGAAAATGTTCCATTTTGACTCTAATTTTTTGAGGAGACCAAGACAGTGGACAGTGGCTCTTGAAGACCTGATGGATCCATCACCAGATGTCGCTGCGAGTGGATCTTTTGGTCCAGCAAGATCTGATTCGCACCGCCAGGTGCAACGTCAACAACTCATCCATGCCCAAGTTTGTGACCTAAGCTCAACTCACAGTCACAGTCAACCACAGTCTCGATGCTGGAAATCGGAGACGCCTGTGTGGCTACAAACCGAGCTTGACGTGCAACATTCTCAGAGTCACTTTTCCGATTTCGTTGAAGTGACTTCGAGTGGTGGTCTTTTGTTCTGGACGTTAGGGGGATGTCCGAACTGATAACCAGCCCTCGATACCGAGTGCTGACGGTCCAAATGATGCCGCCTCACGTCCGCAGCCCGCCGTCAGTGAGCAGCCTCCTAGGTGTCCCTGGGGGCCGAGTTGCCGTCTTCTAGTGAGAAGTTCTCACTGAGAACGCACTGCGTGGTCGGGCTCAGCTTGCTCGTGCCGGTCGGCTCTCATTCTTCTCACTTCGCAATTTGCCTCCCACCAAGCCAAGCCAAGCCTCGCCACCCTCTCTTCCCTCCACCATGGTCCTCGGTGCCTTCAAGAAGCTCGTCGTGATCGCCGCCATCGCGGTCGCCAGCGTCTCGGCCGCTGCGCCAAACGCTCCGTTCTACAACGAGAACGGCATCCTGCAGGTCGGCGCCACGGA
>JAADVL010000175.1:0-47246 GCA_023334995.1 Pythium sukuiense
CCCCCCCCCCCCCCCCCCGACATACACATGCACCTTTCGCTGATCATGGGCGGACTGGCTCGTTGTGGTGTTGGGTGCTGTTGAATCTCCGGACGCAATCCAGAGAGGAGATTGCTCCCACGTTGGGAGCAATCCCAACACGACGAACTCGAATTCGTGACTCGACAACGGATCGACTGGATTCCAGGATGTGGCGCGGCATCATTTTTGTTTAACCGTGTACACTCGGGGCTGGGCTGGGACTCGACGACAACGGCTTCCTCCCTAACACATCTCGTGGCCTAACCACTCGATTTCTTCCTACGACACCACGACAAAGTGAACGTGGCGTTGACGTTGGCTCTCGCCCACAATTTACAGTACGGTATTACTTGCGAGCCATAAATCGTCCCGAGAGGCAGTGGCCTCAATTTCTCCTGCATGTCGCCTGATTCCCACTCGCAATCTGATGTTTCCCAAGTTGATCCGTTGATCCTACGGTCTCATCAGCCGAACAGACAACAGAAGAGAGACCGCATGCATGGGCTCGTGAAGCACGACGCCTTGCCTGCCATAGCAGACGTCTCGCCTCACCAGCCACGTCGCGCCTGAACCCACACAGAGGACGCCTCACCGTAGAGGCGTCTTGGGGGGAAGAGAGCATCCAGACACTCATCGTCCAGGATGTGCAACAAGAGCAGACATCGTACGCCAGATAGCGTGCCTTCCGAGGACGCTGAGCAATCAATCGCACATGGTCCCATGCAGTTAGTTGGGCTGCCCACGATGCGGTACGGTACAGATCACTGAACGGAACCTGCTGTGCTGTGCCTAGTCCGGCCAGGCAGGCACTCGGATGGCCAGTGATTGCGATAGAGGAAGACAAGTGAGCAGCAAAAGAGAGGCAGAACGTCGCTGCGACCGCTGCGAGCTGGCTAACGGCATGCCTGACCGTCTCCGTTGAATCCCCACTGGCGTGCGTAGAGCAGCAGGTGAGTGGAGGGGAGGCGAGTTGGCTGCCCAGCTGACGGCTACGTACCGCACAGTATCAACTTTACAATCTGTACGAATCGTACAGATTGTAAAGTACTACGAAGGGCTGCGCCGGTTGACTTGAACTGCTTCGATTTTTGCGACGGTCTTTCTTCTTCGTCTTCGTCTTCTCTTTCTCCATAGGGTGCAACTTCAACGTCGAAGAAGAAGGGACTCTTCAGCTCCTCCGCCTGCGTACTGCTTCTCTTTTTCGAACACTCGGCAATTCCTGCGCAGTTTCGGTCGACATTCACGCCATTACGCTGCAATTGCAGCCTGCAATGGGGTCTTTTGATACAGTACTGTCAGCTCAGCACCAAAGCCCTTGGTGCTTCGGTGCTGAGCTTACCGCTACGGTATCATGGCGTACCGTATCGATACCAAATCGGCCAAATGGAGATGCGCACCTGAGCCGTTGATGTGTTCCCTCCGAGATCAATCGCGGTACTGTAACAGCCTTAGCGTTCCGCGCTGCTTCGCATCCTCAACCGTGATCAATCTGATCATCAGCGGTGAGATTCAGCGGAACCGAGAAGGGATATTTAGGACAGTCATCGATAGCGTGTGTGTTCTCCTCACGATCATGCACAATTCCAGCGTGTTTCATTTTCTTCAATAGCTATGAGGGCCTACTAGGCAGGTAGTATGTATATACACGATCGACGCAATCGTCCACGCTTCTCCCACATCGAAGACACCAAAAAAGAGAGGCTGCTCCCATCGTCCTATGGCCTCACACAGCGATGCTCTTGGAGGAACGTAGCGATGCGGACGACGAGGACGACGCCGACAGCTTGGAGCGGGACGAAATATAGCCCGGGTCGCTCTCGCTGCGGATCATTCCACGGTGGGTCATAAGCGGGTGCCTTGACATCGAGGACGACGAGCTCGTTCCCGACAATGAGAACCGCTCAGACGACGTGGGTGAGTACGAGAAGTTGGTCTCACGAGCCATCCGCACTGAAAAATGAGCAGAAGACACTGTCAGTGACACAAGCCGATATGAGAGACAAAGACGCAAGCAACTCACGTGATCGGAAGCTCATGTGGTGCATCCGCCGCGTCGTGTGGGTCGAGTGCTCGCTGATGGCATCGAGACCGCTGGAGAACGAGATCTCTCCACGCTGCTCGTCGGTGATCTCTTCGTCGATGCAGTACACGCAGATATTCTTGAGCTTCTTGCGCTCGTCCGAGTGGTAGTAGACAACTTCGCTGCAACTCTTGCACAGTGGCTATATCCAATACACAACGAAACACACGAATACTGCTCAGCCATCCATCCATGCACCATGATAATGTGAGATATAATCACGCAGTGGCTTACCTCTTTGCATTCCCGGCACTTGCGGGTCGTCGTCCATTTCGACAGTCGGTCGCCACAGCCGTGGCACGACTTGCCCTTGGTGTGGAACTCAATGAGCTTCACATCCGGATCTTCTTCATCGGTCAATACACGCGACAAGCGGATCAAGTGCTCGACGTTTGATGCGCTCTGCGCCTTGCGGAGAGCGATCGACTTGGACATCCACGACGGAATGCCACGCGTATCCACGTCAAAAAGCGTCACGACTTCGAGCTCGCCTGGCTCATCTGTCTCTTTGTACAATGAACCCGAGCAGTACATGTGCGCACGCACGATGTTGTGGGCGTTTTCCAGTGGCGGACAACTGCGGTGTTCGATCGAATGGGCACAGCGAGCCCAGCCGCGACGGCCGTCGGCGTCCACAAAGGCATCCATGTACTCGACGTACACGACATCGCGCTTACGCACCATCTTGGACGGCGAGTCCCACAGCGACCACCGCACGGCGCCCGACCGCATCGGGTGCTTGTTGGACGGCGTGAGCAGCGAGTAGATCTGCTGTGTCTGCGCGAATCCCGTTGCAAACGGCGTGTGCTCACTGAAAAAGATGTCTTTGACCTCGGACAGCGTGGCCTGGATGCGTGTGGTCGTGAACACCGTGGCGCGCGTGGTCTTGCCGATGGTCGTGACCTTGGCGCCGTGCGAGTTGCTGGTCTGCGCCAGCCGCACGAGGTCAAACAGCATCTCGAACTGCTCCTGCGAGAACTGGATCAGCTCGTCGCGCTCATTGGCGTGGATGATGTCCGACGTGAATCGGATCTTCTCGGTCGCGGACGTGTCCTTCATTGTGGTGGTGGTTGGCTCGGAATTCCAAAGTGACGAAGTGACTGCCTGGTGAGATCAGATCAGGCGAGAGACCGACCGTGGATTGGATTTTTGAGTGGCTTTGGCAGGCGCTTGCCGTGGAGGAGGTGAGTTGCAGACTGACAGACTGACAGAGCGCACAGGAGTGGATGTGACTGGGCAACAAAGAACGAGAGCAGCGGAGATGGGGAGGTCGATCCCTCAACGAGAAAGCGAGACCCTCGCTTTCTCGAGTCGAGTGTAGTGACGCCGGCCTGTTTGTTGGCAGGCGAGTGACGCGCAGGCAGTCCTTTCACTTCCTTCTCCAGTTACGCTCCAGTGAGAGTGCGGACACCGTGTGCGAGTAGCGCAGTCACTTCTGAAGTGGGAAGCCGCCGACTGGACTGGGCCAGACCTTCCTCACAGACACACAGACACACACACAGGCACTCGGCCGTTGGTGTTGGCTGGGTTGGGAATACGCTACGGCTTCTTCCATGGCGGGCCATGGAGGAAGGAGGCACGTCGTCCGTCCGTCAGCCAGGCGGACGCGGCATGTGGTGGAATCCGGCCCACTCAGCTTTTATGGCTTCGGGTTCAGTAAATGCAGCGAAAAATACGACGAGAATGCTGTAAAATCGAGAGTTTAGGGACCATTTGAGCCTAATACGAAACAGTTTTCGGCAAATTTTGAACTAAATTGTGAAATTTGGTGATTTGTGACAGTACAGAGACGAGTCATTTTGTTGAGAAATTGCGATCCAAGTGAAGCCACCGCGAACCAGAGGTTTGGAGGAAAAAAAAAGACAATTTGCTCGGACAGATTCAAAGATACGACGCCGCTGGGTTGAAGTTCTCACTCTTTGCTTGGCTAGTTGCAACCTTTCGACAAGGCATTCACCCACCCAGAGACATCCATTCTCTCGGTTGCCCAACCCATCCAGCGAGGCGGACACCCCAACGTTTGTGAAGTTCCCTTCGCTAATAGATCAAGGTCAAACGAGCAATCTGGGATCTTTTACAAGTTTGGGTTGACGCAGTAAACGGTCATCGGCGAGAAAAACTACCATACATTTCACAAGGAAAGAAAACCATATACGGTACATAACGCCTCTACCGTGATTGTACTGTACACTTCGTACTGTAGAGTAGCCGATTCTGTCGCAAGAGCGACTGGACGCATGGATATGATCGCAAGAAAACGCTGGTGTGACCAACAACATTGCACCTCGTACTGTACACATGCGCGCCGCTTGGAGATACCAGCGATCCACGGCACGTCGCTCGCCGAGGACCAGCGACTGTCGGCGGCACCGCACGTTGTGTTGGCCACCGAACTCACAATGCGCACTTGCTCTGGACGTCAAGTGGCGAGACTGCTTGTGGACGTGTTGCACACTCTACATCAGTGTCGAACCGACCCAGGATCCCGTGAGCCGGACATTTCCATGGACGGCAATCGCTTCTGAATTGCCTGGCAAAGTTTTCCGTCGTTGCCGGTTCCGAAATCCATCCTTCCTTTGAGGCTTCTGTCGCAGGCGCACTCGCCAGAAGCTTCCCGCGGCATCGCGCCCACGAAGTGTGGTTGGGCAAACCCAAGTGCCAGTCACCAGCTCAGGGAACTCGCGGCAAGCGCTGGCTTTCCCTTGCCGCGAATCTTCAGGCACATTCGTGCAGGACATCAACTTCCTCCTCCTCCCACGCACGCCACCAAGCACTCGCCCTGTAGGATCCACGTCGCTGACCACTTGTCGACTCTGGTAGACACTAGAAAGAGTTGGGGTTTGACTCTACTCCCCAAAACTTTCTCAACCGGATTCTCTGCACGAATCAAGAAGAAGGAAAGGGAAAAGAAATGGAAAGGAAAAAGAAGAGCTCTACGCTAAGTTATGAGTCTACGTGTGCTTGCTTCTGTCGGTCCAGCACAGGGAGAAATAAAATACCTGACGCTATCCATCAATCAGTCCCGAGCATCCATCATCCATCTAGACTTTGAACGCGCTAAGGTACGACAGATCGCACGGGTTCTCGCGTGTATATGCGATCTGCTTGGCCCTCGACGGCTCGTCTTCGGACGAATGACGATGTCTGTGATGCCTTGGACGAGGCCCATGGGGCGTAGGAGCTGGTGGTAGTGGGTGTCGGGAGTTGTGCTGGTACTGATGGTGGTGTGGAGACAACCCTGGCCGATCAATGTGGCGCCGTGATGGCACTCGACGAGGCTCCTCTCGAGGTCTCAGGTTGTCCGACGACGCCGAGCCTGAGCCACGGCGCAGCTGCTGCTGGTAGGAGGTCGGCTTGGGATGCACGGGGCTGGCAGCCATGGGTGGGATGAGCTCGGCGGCTGACTGAGACCGCATTGCTGTACGCTGGGTGGCACGAGGAGCAGAAGCTTCTGGCTGGGAAGCTACGGACGAGGCTGTTGAAGCAGTCGACATGGACCGAGCTGCAGCAGCCGGGGCTTCGTGCTTCTTGACGACGAGGTCGAGGTCCCCAAGGCCGAAGTCTAGCAGTTTGGGTGGCAAAGGCCGGTTTGCTGAGGCTGGCATGGAGTTGCATCGCTGTGGGGCGGACGCAAAGGCCGCGTGGTGATGGGAAGAGGCAGTAGACGACGGCGTCTCGATTTCTTCGACTGTGTTATCAGGTACATGAAGGAAAGGACGATCAGTCGACCGACAAACGGGATATGACACAGATCTGAGACGGAGACAACGCACCTCTTGCGTCTTCTGTGGTAGAAGAGCTGCTCTCGCCGTCATCCATGATCGACGTGATCTTGGAGCCTTGAGTCTCGGCACACAGCATACACGAATTGCACGCGTGCTCGCCGTCGAACAGATAGTTCTTGGATACGATCTCACAGCAGCGCTTGCAGACATACTACCATGGCAAACACGACATGTCAGACTCCCTTCTAGTGTAGCCACTTATTTGGCCGAGCCTGTCCATCAAGAGAGACAAGCTGCGACAAGCAGACGAGAACCCACCGATTTACAAAAGTCGCACTTGGTCTTGCTGGACCAGCGAGGCATGGGGTTGGAGCACGCGCCGCAGCGCTTCTCGTCCACGAGCTGCTGCTTGAGCTTCTTCACGTTGGTGCGTCCGGCGTACGCTGTCACCCGAGACAGCTTGACGTAGTGGTTGATCAGCGCGGCGTTGTTTTTGCCACGCGCCTTCATCACAATGGGCAACAGGAACGCCGGGATCTTGGTCGTGTCGAGCGAGTAGTAGAACGTGGTCTCGAGCACGCCCTTCTCGCGACCTTCGACAAACACCACGCCCGAGTAATACAGTCGGCCGCGGTTGATGTCTCGCGAGCTGATGTTGTCTGGACACATGGGGTGCTCAATCGAGTGCGAACACTTGGCCCAGCCTCGACGGCCGTACACGTCTACGAACGGCTTCATCGTTTCGAGGTAAAAGAAGTCTTGCGAGCGCACGAGCCGGCTCGGCGTCTTGTAGTAGGACCACCGGAAGCCGATGTACTCCATCGGGTGCTGCACACTGGGCGAGTGGAACACCGCCATGGCCTTGGACTCGGTGAAGTCCAGCACGAGCTTCTTTTCGTCGTTCACGTACATGTCGGCGATCTCCTCGAGCGTTGCGTACACCTTGCGCTTGTCGATGAGCGTCACACGCTTCTCTTCGGACGACTCGTTCATGCCCTTGACGCCGATGCGGTCGATCTTCTCCACACGCTGCATGAACTCGTTAAACATGGCATGGCCCGACCGGATCCAATGCTCGCGCTCCGCATCTTCCATCATCGGAGACGTCATATCTGTATGGTATGGTACGTCGGCTTGCTTGGCGCTTGGTGGCTTCGTCGACGCTGTGGCTGTGAACGCGGAATGAGTTGACCGGGCCGGCCGCGTCAGCAGGATTGTGTTTGAGAAAAACGCACGAGACCGTCTCGCACTTGCGCTGTGGAGTTCGCGTTCTGGACTGGGTTGCCGATTGCTGATGGTGATGTCGTCAACGCTCCTGAGCAGGTGATCGCGCGTGTCAAACCTGCTGAATTCGAGGGCAGGGAGTCCAGACACAAAGGCAAAGCGCCGTCCGTCCGAGAAGTGAAATGGACCGCAAAGACTCGAACTTCGAAGCGAGAGAGCGCGGCTTGTCTGCTCGGCTGGGGAAAACAGAAACAACTGCAGTTTGCAGAAGCGCTTTCTCTCTGTGGCAGCGCACCGGCAGGCAGCACCGAGAGTCCGAGACCGTGAGACCGTGAGGCCCAGCCTGGTGCTGGTACTGTACCGATACGGTACTCACTCGCTCCAGGCATCCGACCAGACGCGAGAGGCAGTTGCTCACTCGCGCGCCTTTGGGCATCACTCACAGCCAGCGCGTCTTCGAATTCACAAGCACATGGTGCCATAGTGGAGCGCTGTCTGTTCGCGTCCCACCATGCTTGACACGCAACTTATCAAAATACGGTGTGTTTTGTGTGTCTCCAACATGTTCTGTGATTGTAAATATACCTATTTTTGAAATTTATGGATAGGTACCACCTTGTTTCGAATATAGCTGCTGGTTTCAGCAGCTTCTTTCCGCCACCAGCTGGTTGCCTTCTGGAAAATGAGATGTGGGAGTCATCGTTTGCGCGTCATCGTCAATGACAAGGCTGGGCGGAACCTGAAGCGAGGAGAGGCAGCAGTCCACTGTGGATACCTGTATGTTTAACGAGACCCCAAAATATCGGCACATTTTATCGGTGGCGGGCATATCACACGCGAGACGAGAAGGAATCTTGGGTGAAGCATGGAGACACATCTCATGCAAGGCAGGCCTTCAAGAGCTCGTAAGGGCCCCTTGCGTCTTTGGGCGAGGTTGGCCTCGAGGGAACGTTACGTGGTGTTTCGAAATGAAGGCTGTAGGACCGAAGGTGCAAGTCCACTGTGAGAGGAGTCTACGTGTACTGTAGCTGAAGGACTCGTACAACACTAAGTATACCGGTCGTCTGGCCGTCGGAGGAGACCCACGTCCAATGTGACGTTGGCCCCCGGTCTGCCACCGTGGGCTGGAAGCCATGCTGACCATATCGCCCGAGAGTTGGTCGCCTCAGTGCTGCATCCAGCAGCATCCTTGATCCTTTCACGCGTCATGAATGTGAGGTGAACGAACCCTCGTCGAGGGTTCGAAAGTCTCCGCAAGGCTGGGCAATTTGTTCTGACTTGATAGATCGACAGTGAGTGGGGGCTGACAGACAGTGGAGTTGCATTACTGTATTGTTAGGCTGCACTCAGGCGTGCCACCTTCGCTACACTGATGTCAACGCCTGTGTGCTTTCAACAGTGTTGAATCAACACCACTCATGTCGGTGTTAAGTTGCACTGTATCCGTCAGTCCGATCAGAACTCTTTTTTTCCCGCTCGCTTGACAGCAAGCACAACGAAGGCTTTCCAACACGCGCTGTCGCTCCGAGGTCATGCCTCTACAGTCTCAAGACTGCAAGACTGCAGACCATTTCACAGGGCGAGTTCAGCTCCAATGCCCAGCAGTGAAGAGACGCTGGGGCCGTGCGGGCAATTCTGTCGACGACATAGCCGTCCTCAAGTCATGGGTTCCCGAAACTTGACAGCTTGACACGGATTGGATCTCGTGGACCTCGTGCTCTCTAATGCAGTGGCGATCAACACACGGATCACGGCGACGTTGGGAACAGGTTAACCCACATGCCTCCTCACGATCACGTTGATCGTATGTAAAGTACATGTGCTCGCCGCTCGATCAGCTGCAGCTTTCTTTTCGATGTTGCAAGTATTGTTTTGTGTCGAGACTCTCAGCTGCTTGGACGGATCTGGAGAGCGAGTGATCAACCGCTCCATCGCAAGCCTCACTGCACTGCAATTGACTCCGGCTGGAGGGTGTCTGACTCAACGGCTGTGCACTGGTCGCCAGGGTTGCTGTCCCCATTCTCATTCAGCAGCTGCCTTCTTCCACAATGGAGCCACAAGCTCGCGGCTCCATACGCAGCGTCGAGTCCCCAGCTGATACCGTGATTTGCACTCAGTGCTGAACGTCCGCTACAGCTTGTTGAAGTGCTTTTTTCGTAGCCACAGAGGCGGAGAGGCGACGCTGGGACACATACCTACGACCGGTATTAATATTAAGGTCGTAGTTTGAAGCCAACGCACAGTACAGGTACAGACCGTATCTGCCACCAGTTGCCTCATCAGCATGGATACGCATTCGCTCCATTGCCTTCCGTGCCATTGCGATGCCGTGCATTCACCCGACGGCATCGACTGGTGGTGACGAAGCACCGGCACAACGATTCAGCCATGCACTGGACGCACAGCGTTCACTGGCGCCGTACAGGAGCATGCGACTAGAGCATGAGTTGATTGTGCCCGTGCTCGTGACTGCTTGCGTCAGTGGCTTTGAGTCAGAGGCTTTCCAAGGGAACATGGACGTGGTATGTTGGATAGTGTTGCGTAGTGAGGATAGCATATTCGTGTTTATGTTGAATAGTGTGGACAGCATATTCGTGTTTATGCTTCTTTAGATATTGGCGAGTCTATGGCTTGAGCTGCATGTGCCGGAGGAGTTGGTACTGCTCCTGGATGCGGTCCTTGATCCGCTCGACCTCGGTCTTGTCCTCGGCCATGGCGATCTCGCTGTGCAATTGAGTCAAGTGGCCGATCTCGGCGTACAGACTCCGTGGGGTGACGAACTCTTTGTGGACTGCTCGCTTCGGAGACGCCACGGCAGTCGTCGACTCTGGCTCTGGCTCGTGCTCAGCGTCCGAGACCGAGTCCTTGGAGTCTCGCGACAGCTTGTACTCGTCCACATCGACCTCCGAGCCTTCCTCCGGCACGATGTACTGCTTCATTTCCTCCGTGTCCAAAGAAAACGACGGCTTGAACATGAGATCTTCCGACATGCCACGCATGGACACTTCGCTGGGCTTGCCAGTGAGTTTGTTGCCGGAGAAAGCAGGAGACTGGGTGATGCTAGACGCCGACGACCGCCGCTGAAGGTAGCCTGGGTTACTAGTGCTACCGGCCTCGTAGGTCTTGTGCAGCGTGATCGAGGGAGACCGCTCGAGCGCGGCTTCGCCGATGCGTTGGATACCAGTGAAAGACGGAGACGACGCAGACGTGCGAGCTGTGCCGCTCGACTCGCGGTTATCATCCTGCATACTCATGGCTTTCTTCCGCAGGGCGTCAATTGTGTTCTTGCGACGGCTCTGGTACTCCTGGAGTCGAGACTCGGACTGCCACGCCTCATCATCCACCGGGTCAGGCTTGAGGCTCGGCCGTGTGATTTCGAGGTTGGAGACACGGTTGCCGGTGTACTGGATCGCCAATTGGTTGAGCTCCTCCATGCGCTTGCGGTGTTCTTCCTGCTTGTCTACGATCTCCTTGGTCGTGCGGAACTCGTCCTCAGGCTGAGACTGGAGATGGATCGTTCGCGACCGGTTCTTCCTCACTTGCTGCAGTATCAGCGACGACGGACGCGCGAACAGCGAGTTCTCACCTACCGACGTCGTGCCGGAGTTGCGGCTAATAGACTCGGACGATGGCAACGAGTTGGAAGGCACGATATCATCCAGCGAGACCGGCACATCGCTACGTCGTGGAAGCTGGGAGGCTTCCTCAGGTGTTGGTGGTGTGTTGCGAGGCTGGTTCGCGAAGCTGATGCGTGAGCTGGCAGGCGTCTCGTGTTCGAATCCACGCAGGTAGCGTAGGTTGTGTGCACGCAGCGTCGATGGATTGAGCTCATTACGGCTGGGGCCTGTCGTTCGGATCGTCGTCTGGGCTCGTTTCCGTGTTCCATCAGCGTTCACAAGATCACTGCGCTTTGTGGGCGGCAGGTCGATCAATCCATCGAGGAACTCGTAGCTCGACTTGGACTCATCCGGACTCGACGACGGCGGCGGTGGCTGCGTCGATTTCGCGGGTACTGGGGGTGGGCGAGATGGCACTGGCGCCGGCGTGGAGAAGCGTCGTGATATCCGGTTGTTGTTGGCGTGACTGACTTGGTTCGCGTCGGGCTCTTCCATCAGGATTGGCGTGTCGTCTGGGACGCTGTTCAATGGGTTATGACGGGACGAGTAACGCATCGATGGTGCTGGGGGCGCTGGGTCAGGACGGCCGAAGTAGCTGTCACGGCTCATCACGGAGCTCGACAGCGAGCCGACGTGAAAAACCGATTCCTCGGTCGCTCGCTCATGCCACTGGTAGTCTCCACTCAGGAGGCTGGCATTGTCATCCTCGTCACGGTCAGCAGCGTCGTAGTCAACCCCGATCTCGTCAATTTGCAGCGGGGCGATCGACGCCATAGACGACCGCGTGAACCGCTCGGGGGCAAACACACTGTGGGAGCTCTGCTCCTCGAGCTCCGCGAATGTGTAGCGTCCCTCTTCATCGTCGTCGTCGTGGTCGTTGTCGTCGTCGCCGCTCTCTTCCTTGACACGGAACATCGTACGGTGCGGGGGAAGTTGCGGCATGGAAGTCTGCTTTTCAAAGTCGGCCATGCGGCTCTGTTCGGTCCATGGAAGCCCTTCGTTCGGCGCTGTCCACGAGCCGTTCGTCGGAGCCGTACTATAGCATTTCACACAGATACGGGTCTTGGTGTGCTGGCCATTGGAGCCTGCGCCTTCAAAGTCCACAAGTGGTGCACAAGACTGGCACACGACCTCACCACACACTCTACACCGGGTCTTGCGAAGCAAGAGCCAGAAGCGGCGCGAGCAGCTTAGACACGAATCACGCGTGCTTTTGGGCATCAGATCCTTCTCCTGTAGTAGCGTGCGGTGCGCCATCCGTGCGACTTGGATCTCGCGGCTGATGTGGATCATTTCACGCAGCCGTCTCTTGAGAGACGCGTTGAGCATGAATTGCGGGACGCGGCCGTGGCCCTTGAAGTTGATCTGCAGACTGTACATGACGTCCATGTACCCTGGACGCTCCGACTCGACGAACACAAAGCCCGAGTGGTACACACTGCCACGCACAAAGCCTGGCACTTCCGGACAGCTCGGGATCTTGATCGAGTGCATACTCAGCACCCAGCCTCGTCGTCCCGAGGAATGGCGGAACGTGTCTTGACACTCGAGATAGCAGAAGTCCCGTGGCCGCGTCATGGCCGCGGGTCCGTCGTACGCCGTGTACTTGACCGACACGCGGTGGAACGGGTTCACTGTGTTGCCCCACACGAGCGAGTACAGCACGGCACAGTCCATCACGTCCTCGGCCTTCTTCATCTTCATACGAGCTGTCGTCGCCTGGTCAAAGTACTCGGAGACTTCTTCCAGCGTACCCATCATCGTCGTCACGCCACATAGAAATTCCAGCGCCTGGTCGCCTGGCTGGTTCGAGCCCATCGTTGTGCCTGGTGCGGCCCCCATACCGCCTCCTTCGATCAGTCCTTCGCCTCGGTACATCTGGATGCCACGGTGCTTGCCCTTGTAATGCCACTGGATCGGTCCGTCCAGTGTGTGTGCGTGGTCGATGAGCGCGACAGCCGACTCCTTGGCGCGCTTGATCAGGAACAGCTTCTCCTTGCGGTTCAACCGGAACCCGCCGCCTCCAGCCACCGCGCCCTGGTCGTTCCCCCGACTCGAGATCACAGCCGTGCCCGAGCGTGCGCGCTGCTGCTGCTGCTGTGCGAGCATAGCGGCCGCTGCGGCGTCCGACATGGCCTTGCGGTCGCGAGCTGTGGGCCGCGAGGAGCTCGTGGGCACGTCCAGGTAGTTCATGTCCTGGCGCTTGCGTAGAAGGAGCTGCTCGCTATTGCTGCGCGCGAGCGGCGCCTGCGTCTTTGGCCGGTATCCTCTCGAGGACGCCATCCCTTCTCTCTTCTCTTCTTCCTTTTCTTACACTGGAGTCCCTGTCTCGTCAAGCCCAATGCTTCGCTTGGCGCCGCCAGGATGCGGAAATGACAGAGAGAGAGAGAGCGTGAGGAAGCGTGGGAGCCACGAGAGATGCCAGCGTCGGGTCGTCGTTGCACTTGGCTTTCTCTGTCTGTGGGTGTCTGGCTTCCAGACTCGCACGGACAGTAGTGGATATCGGACTGGAGTGAGTCAGTCGGTCGGGACGACGAGCGCGACAATTGCCGTGCCGTGCGTCGTGCGTCGTGCGGCTTATGAGGTCTGTGGCCGCCACAGTGGGAGCGTGCTTGGCGTTGGTGCCTTGTGGCCTTCACGAATGGAGAGCTCCTCGTCTTGTTGACTCGCTTCTTGAGGTGGAGGAGTGGTCGGAAAATCCAGTGGGGGATAGTGAGGCAGAGGGAGATACTGGTTGTTTTACGGTTACGACAGGTAGAGATAGTGGTGATTGCACGGGAATGTGAAGGAAATGGACGTGGTGAAAGTGGGAGGCAGTGGGACGTTGGGAGATAAAACATGGAGATGGCCGCTGGACCTGTTTAGGTCCGACGGGGGGGGCAGCTGATTCGAACGGTTCAAGTCGTAATGTAGTAGGTTCAATCATTCCAGGTGTGTGTTGGCAGTACAAGGAACTGATTTAGAGGTATGGTGAATGGCCACAATGGACACCTGGTGCTTGACGCACGTCAGCAACTGCGCCTGTACTGTCGTAGGGCCGATAAAATTGGTCGGCGACCAGACGACAGGGTCGTGTGTATGTTTTCGTTGGCGTGTTGTCGTTGTCGCCAACTTCGATCGCTGTTGGTGAATTGTTTTGTTGGATTTTGTTGGCGTTGTTGGTCGCAAGAAATTTGGTGGCGTTTCTGGCGCAGGGCGGCGCGAACTGAATCCACAAGCTCACTGGTGGTCGTCGAGTCGAAGCGTTGCACACAGGATCGAGTTGCTGAAGTGAGACCGAACTGGCGAGCGGCTCGACTGATGAGGATCCGATGACTGGATGGCGTGAACAACACGCGCATCGATGTTCCGCCCTCAGTCACGAGCAGCGCCGTCGCTGTGGTCTGTGGCCTATGGTGGGTTGCTAGAAAACGCGGACCCCGAATCGGAGTCGGAGGCTTCCTGCCGTGAAGCTGTGGTCGGAGGAATCGTCCTCGCACGTGGATGGAGGAGTGGGGACGACAGAAACGCGCTTCTTGCGACACCAAGCGAAGCGCTTCTGACGTCAGACTCATCGAGGATACCGGTTGGAACGGTAGAAGAAAGCTCAAGTAACGATAAAGAGACAAGTCGTAGTGAATGAGGCTACGCTGTCGGGCAGATCTGGATGTTATGCGATGCATGAGGAGCTGGGGGTCACTGACTCCAAGCACAGCTTGTTGAGGGCGATAGGCGCGTACAATGCTAAATGGATACGCTACAGGACACTGCTCGCGAGGCTTAGACACGAGGGCGATAGTACGAGTTGTGATCCCATGGATGACTGCAATGGGTGGTTCAACGCAGTGTACTCAGGAACGACGATGATGCAGACATGATGGACGGACTGGGGAGACGAATTCGCTCGTAAGGCTGGAGCCACACGAACGTGGGTGAGTACAGAGTACTGTACACGAGAGTGTGTGGCTTGGGTCTTGGATCTGTGTCGGCACGTCAGCTTCGTTCGAAGCCGCATGCGTCAGCAACGACTGGTCCGAGCTCACACGTAGTGGCCAAAGTAGCTTCGGATCATGCCTACTGGTCCGTTCGTGCCTGGGATGCGGTTCTTGCGCAAGTAGTCGCGGATGTGCAACGCGATCGGGTTCGTCACGGCCGCCTTGAGCATGAGCGCGTAGATCGCGTACAATGCGAGCTGACGCATCCACGCTAGTGTCGGCTTCAGCGGCAGAGCGAGAGCAGTTGGTTGTTGAGTCTTGTGCGTGCCTTCTGCCTTGGGCACTTCAACCACAGCCACGGATAGAGTGGGAATCGAAGCTTCAGTCGCAGTCAGCATGGTACCGTAGTGTGTATTTGCCGATGTGGAGACTGGTGGGCGGAATGGTGGATTTGAGAATGGAGCTGCCTGGGAAGGGGCCACCGAGATATGCGGCGGCTGCATACGTCAGCGCGTCGCTGTCACATGCAAGGAGGTCCTGCACCAGAACCGATCACGGGCCTCTAGAGAAAAGAAGTTTGGCCGCGGAAGAAATGGTCTCCGTCAACGTCCAGGGCATGGTAAAGCTGCGTGATCCTTGTCTCTTCCCACTGGAAACGCTCCTCTTCAAACCCAGAATGGAGATTGAAGTGGAAGATGACACGAGACTGTCACCACCAAAGATCTCCATTGGGGCTACTTTATACGTCTTATCGTTACTTTATACGTCATTAAGATGCGTTTATATGTCATTAAATGAAACCAGGACTGACTTGAAAAGCTTCGAAACTTCGGCGCTTCGCAAGCTCTGTGGTCTCCATGATCTCCAGGATTCGAAGCGCAGTGCTCGTGGCGCTGGTGACGCTCAATGCGATCGCGTCGGCGGAAGTCATCAGCGCAATCAATGTGGAAGAATGCGGCCCGATGGAGGATATCGAACTGGGCATGGTGAAGCCACAGATCGCCGACTGTGAAGCCACCTCGCCCTTCTCCCAAATCACCCGATCGGCTACCACCGAGGCACGCGCTGCGATCTGTGCGGACAAGACTGTGTGTGGCAAGCTCCTGCCCTACTTGGCCTACGTGAAGAAGAACCCCTGCAAGGGAAGACTCGAGTTCACGAAGTTTGGAGACGAAATGCTCGCGCTGTGCGACGACTTCCCGTTCAAGAACATCGACCCCAAGTGGATTCTCGTGGGCAAACCACCAAGATCAAGCCACAGAGAAGCTTTATGAATAGACTCTTCTTGCATCCAACCGGTGTTGAGTTGATGGATCCCGGTGATCTCGCGCAATCTTGGCCTTGTTCTCCATTTTCATGGAGCTCCATTTTGCATTAGCGTCACTTCATTTCGCTACTTCCGGATAGACTCGCATTCTTATCAGTCGAATCAAACAGAGTGATGGTTCCTCAGTGATGGATGTCAACCCAAGCCACCATCTGGATCTCTTGGCCATTGAAGAACGGAGCTCCTAATCGAGCAGCTCCCTGGTGGACAATGGTGAAGGCGTATACTCTCCTCGCTGGATGCGGAGCCCTGCGTGTGCTTGGCGCATCATCGTCGCTGCGTCCGTGCGATTCGATGGAGTTGATCGAGCTCGACATCGTCAAGCCAAGTATCTCTGCCTGTGAGGCCACGACTCCGTCGCTCACGACCCGCAACAGCTCCAAGGCTGAACGAGAGCCATTGTGCGGCGAAAAGACCACTTGCGGAAAACTGCTGCCGTACTTGGCGTACATGGCCAAGAACCCGTGTGTGGAGAGAGATGTCTACTCGGTTCTCGGTGGGGCTCTCCTGCAAACGTGCGCCGACTTCCCGTACAACTCGACGGATCCAAAGCTCGGGCTAGTGGGAAAACCTCCGGCTGTGAGTGCGACAACGCCTCTCCCATCGACCACGCAGACCCCAGCCAAGTCCACTGAGGTGAAATCTTCAGACGCTGGCTCGAAGTCAGCTGCACCAGTCGCCACAATCGAGTCGCAGAGTGCCAACAGCTCGACACCATCGACGGCTCCGACATCATCCGGCTCGTGTCCTGAACCAGCAAGCATGCTTGCTACGGTAATCTTTGCTTCTTCCGCGTGGCTCCTATCGTAGTGCACCTGAAACTGAATGGTTTGAGAAGGATTGTGAGGAGAATAACTGAGAAATACATATTCAACTAGGTGGATTGGATTTTGACGCTCACATCAGAGTCGTCGTGACAGCGACCACAAAGAGTAGAACAGTTCCTGATGCTGATAGCACAGAGGCAACAGACGTCTTTGGTGTTGACGGCGACGGCACTGTGGACGTGTTGTTGCTTGCCACGGCGCTATCCGCGGCTTGAGGCCGCGCGACACCAGCATTGGAACCACGGCTACCGCTGCCAGCGGTCGTATTCTCACCGCTCGGGGATGATGCATTCGGCGCCTCCGTTGGCGCCTCTGTTGGGGCCTCAGTTGGGGCCTCCGTCGTCGGTGTTGGTGGCGCTGGCGACGTGGATGTTGGAGGCGATGTAGTCGGTGTCGGAGCATTTGTCGTTGGTGCAGGTGGTGGCGGAGCTGTTGTCGTCAGCGCAGCGCCACGAGCTTCCGCGATCCGTGCGTTGAGCTCCGTTGTGAGAGCCGGGTACGCTCGGACGGACTCACTGTCCTTCAGGCACGTGTCTTCATAGCCACCCCCGTAGCTGAATAATCCAGTGTAAAACGATGGGTAGTTGAGCTCGCAGACGTTTCGCTCAATGTCGAAGAACTTGACCATTGTCTTGAGCGACGTGCCACACACACCTGCGAGGCATAGCTTGCGCAGTGTCGCCTCGCTTTCCAGGTTTGGGTAAGCTGGTCTTACGTAGTTCTTGAACACAGTCTCGCACGCCAGCAGTTCCGGTAGCGCCGCCTTGAACGCAGCGACTGTGGGGGCGTCACAGGCGCTTCGCCCACACAGTGCTCCGAATCCGCATGGACCGGCGCTCACCAGCGACGAGCTCGCGATCGCCAACGCGGCCGCAGTCGATAGCGAGAAGTTCACCATTCGAAGGAGAATTGCTTGGGCTGACTTGTTGAGGTGGTGGACTTTGGCCAACAGGGCAGGTGATCATCGACGGCCAACAATGTGGATGCCACCACTGTTGGGTACATCCTCTCCAATTTGATGTTTGTGTTCAGCGCTGTCCACTTCAGAAGCTCTAGGCTTTGGCCCAGAGCCAAAGTGTTGGGTTCATCCTCGCAAACTTGATGCTCGTCGGTCCCCACACAAAACGGTAAAGGGTATACTAGAGAGATTTAGCAAACCGCGATATCATAAATATCGCCACCCAAAGATATTCTATTTTGAAACATATTGAAAACGTGTTTAGTGAATTTAGAAATATCGCAGTCATTGGCAAGGTTGAAGCGTCTAGGCCACACTGGCATTCGTGTTTGAGCACCGTTATCGCTCGTTGTAAGGGGGCACTCCCTTGTTTCAACAAGGCAGTACAGAGTACTTCGAAGTACTCTTTTGCATTGTTGTTCGATGGAGCGCCTAGACAGGCTAGGCTAGCCTTCACCACAGCCGCTTCATCGATCACTGGCGTCCATTACTCCGACATCATCCAAATTCTTCAGCTGACCAACGATGAATCCTTTTTACCGGTACAGCAACTATTCGACGGGAACGCGGCCGCCATTGGCGCCTACATGTACGGTGAAAAATTCATGATACCGCAGAGGTTTGCTGTTGGACTTCACTCTGTCAATAAACAGAGTCAAGTTGACACCCCATTTTTGAACACACTTGGTATTTGTATGCTGATGTCGTCTTTCTATGTACAAGTAGACGACATTGCTTGGACACGATCTTGCGTGGCCACTTTGTTTGCCGACTCTGGGTGAGTGTGACTCGCACCCACAAAATACATTTTCAGTTTCCGTCACGAGATCAGAGTCCATGAGCACCTTGGTGCGCGCTACGCACGTGACCTAAGTTGTTCACTTCCAAAGTGTCTCTTGAGTGAAGAACCAGCCTCCAGCACCAAAATGCGCTTCTCTTCTGTCATCACGGCTATTACTGCTTGCATCTTCGTCGCCATGACCGGGAACCTCGTGGCTGCTGTCGACGGCGTATGCGGCCTCACGCTCACGTGTCCGCGTAACACTTCCACTCCTCTTCGTGCGTGCTCCGTCAACGAAACCGCCGACTTCAACCTGCTCGCCCAGTCACTGCAGACATGTCAAGACGTCTC
The DNA here is from genome assembly GCA_023334995.1 of Pythium sukuiense. NCBI lineage: Eukaryota > Oomycota > Peronosporomycetes > Pythiales > Pythiaceae > Pythium > Pythium sukuiense. The sequence goes on from JAADVL010000175.1 coordinate 18,826, forward strand.
GTACTTCTTCAACAATGGCCAGCCATGGCCGATCGACGAGAAGACTTTGTACTGCCGTGTTTCGACTCCATGCGGAAAGCTCGTGCCTTACATCACCAGCTCCAACATCTCCCTCAACATGTGCGACAAGTTCAGCCAGTACGCCAGTGTCATCGACACCTTCCGCGATCTGTGCCGTGGAGAGTGTGTTCAGAACTTCCTCGGCGACAATGGTCTTCTGGCCGAACTGCGAGCCGGTAATGGCACTCTCAAGCCCACTCCGGCACCGACCAGTTTCAGAGCCGATGGCGTCCCCGTGCCACCAGCTGTAGGGACGACAGGAAGCTCCGATGCCGCGTCATCCTTCGGTGTCCCGATGCTACTGACCATCGCCATCTCGGTGTCCTCGGCTGCCATCTCCTTCGCTTAGCCTGCCAATCACCAAGAAAACTAAGCTAAGACGTTAACAAGATAGCCTAGCCTAATTCATCCCAATGACGTCTGGCATGTCCCAGGTTTGTACCGGTATCCATACCGGTTTAAGTGAGACCGTACTTGTGGTTCAATCACCCAGCAATCGTTTGCGGATCTCCGTCACACAACGTCATTTGCGTGCGATCCGACTGATTCGACACGCGATCCTCGACACCATGCGCGGACTGTGGCGCATCACCAGGCCTCTCTACGCGGCGGGCATCGCCTCTGTCCACTCCTCGGCCAGTGGCGCCGCTGTGGCTCGAAGCGCGGCCGGCGCGAGGCGTTTTATCGGCTTCTCGGCGACGCGCTGGGAGCCCACCTCTGCCACTGCGACTGCGACGACGGCGACTGTGAGTGAGCAGGCCAAAGCGGATGCTACTGGTGAGTGCCAGGGCTGGTTGTGTTGTGTAGGGTTGGAGGGGAATGGAGACTGATGATACTGGTGCCATCGTTGTAGAGGAAGTGGACCAGTCGCCGCCTGTGGACCTGAAAGACCTCGGAGCCGAGACGACCAAGGTGCTGACGATCGCGGACGTGCTCACGCGCCGCGAGGAGGAGCTCTCGGAGCAGGGAAGTGCAGCGCCGTACTTTGATGAGTGGGAGAGCATCCCAGGCACTGTGAGTGGCAGGATACGCCGGAAGATCTCTACATGGGTGGAGCAGGCTAATGGGTTTGCTGCGTGTAGCACACGATCCAAGACGCGATCGACATGATGGTCGAGTGCAACATTGGCTCGCTCATTGTGACGGAGGGTGCGTAGTCGAGGTCTTGTCTCTGTGTGTTTAGAGCGGAGGCTAATGTTGTGGTGGGTACTTCGTACAGAGAGTGCTGGGATCGTGGGTATTGTGACGGAGCGCGATGTGATGAAGAAAACGTCACCACGCGCTCTCGCAGTCGACCACGAGAAGCCTGTGAAGGACATTATGTCGTCACAGATCATGTGTATCCCACCCACGACCACAGTCATCGAGTACGTTACGTTTGCCACGACGAATCCATACAGCTGTAGTGGATGGGATCTTGCTGACCTCGTGAGTGTCTTGTAGTGCCCTCGCGACCATGACGAAGGAGGATATCCGCCACTTGGCTGTGATCAATGGCGAGATCAACACTGCAGTGAAGAAGGGATCAGTGCCAGAGGAAGCCATGCGCTGTGTGCTGTCCATCAAGGACATCATCAAGGCGTATTCGCACTTTGAAGCCCAGAAGAAGCTGCTGGAGCAGGAGCAGCAAGCCTCCGTGGCTGTGCCTGAGGCATCTGAACCAACGACGGTGACGTCGGTTGAGGGCCCGGCCGATCCTGGGGCCCCTCCCGCTGAAGAGGCCCCCGTTACCACACCGCAGCCAACGACCCCAGCTGTGACCGCGGCCACGCTGCTGAAGAAGAAGCACAAGAAGGTCAAACTCATCCTGAACACTCGTGTCGAAGACAACATCTCCGTGGCCGATGCCGTTGAAGAAATGACCAAGCACAACTTTGGCTCGGTGCTGATTGTTGACAAGGAGCAGCGTGTGCTCGGTATCTTCACGGAGCGTGACTACTTGACCAAGGTGTTGTACCCGAAAGAGGATCCGACGCGCCTGCGTGTGGTCGACGCCTGCACGAAGAAGCTCTCGTGCTTCCAGATCGAAGACACGCTGGAGAAGTGCTGGACGCAAGCCGCGGCGATGAACTTCCGCCACTTTCCTGTGATCGGAACGATGCGCAAGGACCGCGAGAAGGAACTGGCCGGCATCTTGTCCATCAAGGATATCGTGCGCGAGATCTCCAAGGGCCACGAGACCCAGTCGGGCTTCCGCTTGATGGAGTTCTTCAAGTCCAAGATGTCCAAGGAAGAGCCGCTATCACCACCACCACCAGCGGCGCCTACCACGCCTCCTACTGAAGCTCCGGCTGCCGAAGACGTCGCTGCCAAGCCAGCGGACGAACAACAGCCAGCGGCAACATCAGAGGCGTCGACGAGTGAGCCGCCAGAGAAGAAGACGGAATAATCAAAAGGATATTCACAAGTAAATCCAGGATCGGTCGCCTTTCTCAAATTTTGATTATTTTCCAATAAGTTACAAAAAGATCCAATCTAACGCACAAGAAATTCCACGCCAGCGGCTTTCAAGTCGCGTGTGGCCGTCGTTTTCTCTATCACTCGTCATCGTCGTCGATGGTGAACCGCGCGGAGGCTCTGGAGGTCGAAGCTCGAGGCACGGACATCATAACTTCGCTCGTGGAGAACGTCGTGTTCATGCAGAACGAGTCGCCGTCGTTTTCCCAGTCAAAGTCGGCGGACGTTTCGATCTGCACAGTCTGCATGTGGACGCCAAACTTCTTAAGCAAGTGCTGGGTCTGCTTGAGCGCAGCCTTGTGGTCTCCGTTGGCCAGCACGTGGACGCTGGCGGCGTATCGGCCTTCCGTGAGCGACCAGACACGCAGGTCGTGGCAATCGTACACCGCGTCGAGCTTACGGATCTGGGTCTCGATCCGCTCCAAGTTGAGCTGGATGGGCGCGCCCTCCATGAGAATCACGACGCTGCGCGTGAAGATGCCGTACGTCGTCGCCATCACGAGGCACGAAAACAGCAGCGTCGCGATCGGATCCGCCATTTGCCAGTGCGGGTTGTACCAGATCATCGCACCCGCCACACATACGCCGAGGTTCTGGATGAAGTCGCCGAGCGCGTGGATGTACGCCGCACGCACGTTGATGTTCTCGAACTCGGCCGAGTGGTGCGAGTGTTCGTCGTCGCATTCGTTCAAATCGATAAGCGCGACGGCCGACATGGGCGTCTTGAGATACGTCGTGCCGTCCTGTGTGTTGGGGCTGGGCTGCACTCCGTTGGCCTGGCTCTCCAGGTCGTGGTCGACCTGGTGGTTCTTGGAGACGGCACCGTGAGAGTGGCCGTGGCTGTCCTTGGCCTTCTTCTTGCTGCCGTGGGATGCGTTGCCGTGGCTGTGGCCGTGACCATGGGAGTGGCCATGACCACCGTGGGAGTGACCATGGCCCAAGATTCGCATGAGCACGAGGTTCACGACCAAGCCACAGCCAGAGACGAGGAACATCAGTCGGCCATCGACCGAGTCCACGGCGCCAGGCTCGCTTTGCTGGATGAGACGGCAGATCGCAGCGTACAAAAGCCCGCCCGTGAGCACCCAGATGATCAGCACGCTAATAAGCGCACCGAGCACTTCAGCGCGGTAGTATCCGAATGGCATGCGTGCGTTCGCGGCACGAGATCCGACGTAGATGGCGAACAGTGAGACCAGGAAGCTGGCCACATCACTCAGCAAGTGCGCGGCGTCCGTCATGATCGCCAGCGAGCCAGCGTAGTAGCCACCGAGGAACTGCATGAGCATGAACACCGTCGAGGTCATACACGCCTGCTTGAGCTTGTTCACGGCCGATTGGTCGATTTCCAGCTCACCATCACCGTCATGCGCATGCGCGTGGCCGTGGTGGTCATCCTCTAGGTGCTTCTTCCCCTTGTGGCCGTGGCTGTGGCCATGATGGTCATGCGCATGGTCGTGGTCGTGGTCGTGGCCGTGGTCATCGTGGTCGTCATGCGAGTGTGTGGAGCGCATTGATGCGTCGATCTCCAGCGGCGGTAGCTTGGCCGTCGGCTTGTCGCCGTGTGTCTCGTGGCTCAGACGCCGCACGCGTGGACCGGTCGTGCTGGGCATGATGAAATCGCCCTCGACCTCGACCTCCGCGTGAGCGTGGGCATGAGCCTTGGCCTTTGTAGGACCCCCATGCGCACGGCCGTGACCATGGCTGTGGCTGTGGTCGTGTCCATGGCCATGGTCGTGGCTGTGACTGAGACTGTGGTCCTGGTCGAGCGAGGGGGTGTTCTCGGCTGGAATCGAGACCATCGGAGCCGCGTCTTCGGGTGGGGGATTGGACGGATCTGCGAGTGTGAAGCTCTGATTGCGCCTGTGCCGCGTCGTACAGCAAGCGTCGTGAGAAACGGTGGGCGCTGGCGGATGCGCGGGTCACGCGTGGCGACCACGGTGGAATGGCTGCTGATGGAGGTCATGTACTGAGATAGAACGAGGGTGAGCATTCATCCGAAACCGAGAGGGGGGAGAGGGGAACTGGCTTGCTCCAAAGTATCATACCACATCCAATATCGGGTTTCAAAGGTATTTGAATTAGAAAGTGGCTCTTCAGTTGTTTCATGTGGATGCAGATATGTATTTTCACAGGCTTATTTCCTGTCTGCTTTCCAACTGGCCTGTTTCTGGCTTTTTGACTCAGACGGGGAGCTACAAATGCGAATAGGTGTACCCTTGGTATTCAGCCAATCAGTGCTGTGACATCTGTGGATGGGACATCCCACAGTCTGTCAAACTTGATGGCTGCAACTGATCCCATCAGACTCGCGGCTCCACAGGATCCTCGTGTGCGATCTTCTTCGCTTCCAAATGGAAGCGTTCGTGTCTCCGCAGCTTCTACGATTGCCATGGAACCACCTCATTGAGTCGAAGCAGCCCCTTCGTCCAGTGGTCGTTTCCTATGATGAAGTCCGAGCGCACGACCTTGGCACGTTCTTTCACGGCGCCGTCTCGCTCCCATTTGATGTACACGCCTTCGATGCGGCCGTCGTAGAAGTTCGATGGCTGCTGGACCATTGCAATGAGATCCGCCTGAGCTGGTAGTTCAGGGCCTCGCCATAGCAATGGAACGATGGGAATCGACACGTCCTGCATCAGCAGCTCGAGTGCGCGGCGGTCGATGAAGATTTGGAGCTCGCGATCGTAGAGACCGAAGATGTAGAACAAGCTCTTGAGTCGCGTGTACGGGATGCTGTGTGTCGCGGCGAGCCATTCTCCGTACACGATGAACCGCTCCGGAAAGAGCGGGTCGCGAGCCAGAAGCTTGATCAAGTCGTCACGGTTCTGCTGCAAGAACGAGTCGAGCTTCCGGAACTGCGCATGGCTTCCGGATCCAATGTAATGCGAGCGGTTCTGCACGACGAATCCACATCCAGTGTGATCAAGGGAAATGCCGAGATTGGCACCGTCGACCTTCTCGGTGATCACGATCTCCGTGTCTTGCATCGGGCGACCGAAAACAATCTCAGGGTGCACACTGTCACACAGCACGAGGTCGTCCGGCGTAGCTGCACCAAGGTTGATAAGATGCGGCGTTCGTGGGAACTTGTGCAGCTTCAGTGGCTGTGACAGTAGATCAACTAGCGCTCGAGCAGCTTCGACTGACGTGATACGGACGACGGTCCGAAAGCCTTCACTCAATGACGGCGACGCAAAGGTTTTGCTGTGGTCGGCGATGGCGTTGCGAACGCGACGCCCAGGTGGGAGCGTAGGGTGGTTGGCACGCTGCTGGGCTCGGAACTCGCACAAATCTTGCGAAAAGTCGAACCACACGGCGGTTGCGTGCTTACTCCAGTTGCTTGCAAGAGTCAAGAAGGCATTCCTGTCCTCGGGTTTGCCGTTGCAGCGATCAAGAATCGCACGACCGACACTCCCGGCAGAACCAATACTTCGCTCACAGCCAGCGCGGCCATGTTTATCGCCACTCAGCTCGAGCCACGCCGGAACGGCTGAGCGTCGAGACGACTGGCGCTCCTCACTTGCACGTGCACGTTTCATGAGCATGGCCCGAAATGTCGATTTGCCCGATCCTGGCAGTCCGCACAGCACGAGAAGATCTGTGGTTGAAACAACCTCACCTTCAAGGATGGGCTGCGACGGCAGAGGATCCGAGACTGGTGGTGGTAACACGGACTGACGCTTCCAAAGCAAAGAGCAGTAAGCAGCCACTGCGTCCTCTTGCTCCGTCGTTTCGATACTCCCAGGTCGCAGGGTACGCAAGGCCTCCACTGCAACAGAGCCACTCATCGCAGGATGTTGCCATTCAGACGCTGGGATTGGTGCGTGGAAGCCGAAGGCAACAAGATAACACGCGATCATGACTCCAGCTCGGCCTTTGCCGCCTCCACAGTGAACCAGCACGGGCGTGGCAGGCGACTCGGCCGTGAGCAAACTCATGAAGATGTCGATCTGCTCTGTTGTGGGCGCCTTGTAGTTCTTGACGGGCAGGAACGTGTTCTCGATTGTTGGATACTTGATGAACCATTCTTCGGGGAGAGGTTGTTCTTCTGTGAGTGTCACAACTTGGCGGATGCCAAGTGCACATGCGAGGTGCTCAATATCTTCTTCACGACGAGGCGTCGACATACCAGCCAGGACAAACGGCACCACCCAGCGGAAGAACCGAGGTAGACGGTAGAATGGCGAGGCCAGGGACACCACTTTATCACTCTGCAGAACGTGAAGATGTTCGCGCGACGGTAATGCGAGTTGTGAGCTGGATTGGAAGGCTTCCAGAATGCAATCACGCGCGAATGTCGCCCACCGACGCAGCAACTGAGGGCGAAGAGACGATGGGACTTGTTCCAGCTCGCTCTCGTGGAAGACGAGTCCCCATTCTGTCGTAACCGAGCAACGCATCATACGTTCGACGCAATACTTGATCAATCCTGACTCCAAATCCAGTGGCACGGCACGCGCGTAGGTGAGCATAGCTAGTTTCGATTTGTGCAATTCGAACGCAGCATCACCAAGACGCACCCAACCTCGACTCGTTGTGCACCCAAACTTCTCACACATGTGAATTGCAACCGTGAAGGCGTCATCAAACTTCGTCTCGAGGAGAAGCTGTCGGCTTAGTGCTTCGAGCGCCGGCAGCTCAAGCCATGCGACGTCAGCGGCAGCGTGCGTGAGAGATGCAAAGGTCTTGTCGACGTCGTGCTTGTTCTTCTGTGAGATTGTGACGTGGAATTGCTGCTGGGGAAGTCCGTTGCGTTGTCGAAAGACCTGAGCCTTGGGCCACACGCACACGATGAACCAGACGCCGTGGCTCGCGTACCCGCCCACTCCGATCGGGAAGAACCGACACGGTAGCGCCATCGCCTCGTCAATTTGCGCCTGTGTCATGGTCTTGCACTCGTTTTTCGTTGCGAGTGTGACGTGCCACTCCTCTGGACCAGAAAGCCCCTGGATCTGCTCGCCTGTCCTTGCTTCGTGGTCAGCGATGATGCGCTGTAAGGTCGCGACCGTAGTCTCACTAATCACGGCCAGGCAGCCTCGGTAGCGGGTCACTCGGTCGCCCATGGATGCAGGAAGCACTTGCTAGTAGGTCGGTGATCGGATGGTCAATTGAAGAATAATTAGATGACGAGGAGGAGTCGGTAGGGAAGGCAACAGGAAGGAATGGAGCTCCACATCGGAGGGTGCCGGAAAGCGCATTGGCTGTCATATCAGTGACCATCACTCACAAATATACATTCATTCTGTACGCATTTGATTGGCTAATAAAAGGGTTTCAAACAGATGTGATTGGCTGGATAATTTTGGCGGCAACTGGTTCCTGTTCGATCGGCACACAGAATTCTCACACGTCGCAGATTTACATGACGATACAATTCCAGTAGAAATGGAGCCCTCGAGACCCTCATGAGCTGCATGGTGGTGGTTTCCTCACTTCCATCCACATGCAGAGCGATTCTGAGGCTCTTCTGGTAGGAGTTGCTATGATATTGGCTCACAGCCACGCGCACTTTCCTGTGGATGCTGATTGTCCAATCAGCACAGGCCGCCGTGGCAGTTGGGCTCGTGGCTCGCCGCCAATCGGCGCAGTTCAACTTCGGCGGCAATGTGGAGACGACCAAGGCTTGCGCGTTGCAGCGCTGCTTGTAGCTTTATCAGCGAAGGCCCCGCAACGCTGTCACCAGCGAGAAGATGCCGCAGCACTGCGTCGTTCAGCTCCGAGGCCGGAGATTCCAACAGCGTCGCTGCGAGCTCAGCTCTTCGCCAGCAGCTCGAGTTCTGCTGTCTCGTGGGCGGGTGGGATACGCCATGCACGACCTGTCCGTTCGACTGGCGCGGCTTCGATCCTAAGGAGCGGTACCGCATCTTCCGTCGCTCACCAAAGCTCGACGATGATGTGACCACTGCGATGCGGATCTTGGGGATCGTGTCGATCCACAAGTCTTCTGACCAAGAGAACACCAAGCCACGCCTCGATCCGAATGCCGTGAAAGCAGCGTTCCGACGGAAGGCTCTCGAGTGGCATCCGGACTGCAATAAAGACCCAGAGGCTGAAGACCGATTCCGCGAGATCCTCGACGCCTACGAGCTTCTTCTCGGCATTCTCTCATCGCCGTAGGGTGGTGAGAAAAAAAACGTACAGTGTTACCTTCAATACAGACTGAATTATGGCGGGTAGACATCAAACAACAGAGGATATTTGAAAGTGCCTCTCATAATACTATCAAACATAATTCATCTAAATCCATGCATTATTCAAGGTATTTGCTTGAATGGGTCATTACGATGCTTTAATGGAGGTCCAAACACACACAACACAGGTTTTTCTGCGTGGGCAAAAAGAGGGGGAAAGGAAAAAGCGAGGGCAACTGGCCGCGCGAAAGCTCAAAAAGCGGAAAGCAAGGCACCTCCATCAACGCGTCTGCACGTCGACCTGCACGCGCCGTTCTTCCGCGTACACGCACCCAGAGACCTGCGTGACACCCTGCATCGAGTGCGCGCGTTTCTCCCGCGTTGAACCATGTTCTATTCGCAGATCATCCTCGCGAAGAAGGGCCCTCTGGGCAAGATTTGGCTGGCGGCCCACTGGGACAAGAAGCTCAACAAGCAGCAGATCTTCACGGCCGACATCCAGAGCTCCGTGGACTCGATTGTGAACCCTCAGGTGCCGCTGGCGCTGCGCGTGTCGGGTCACTTGCTGCTGGGCGTCGTGCGTATCTACTCGCGCAAGGTCAAGTACCTGTTCTCGGACTGTAGTGAGGCGCTCGTCAAGATCAAGCTCGCGTTCCGCCCGGGCGTCGTGGATCTGCCCGCCAACAACCAACAGGCCAGCACGCACACGATCAACGTGAGCAACTTTGGTGAATTCGAGGCCGAACTGACGTATTCCATCGAGTACGTGGGGCGAATTAGTGATGGATTTGTAGCGACATCGGAGGCTGACTATGGCATATTTGTATGATTGGTTTGGCAGTGCGATTTCGGCGCCTTCGCTGGACGAATGGATCACGGCGTCGAGCCAGACGATGGCGCGTCGCCAGGACATCACGCTCGCCGAACCGCTGGAGCAAGTGCGCGAGGAAGACGAGCTGGAGGACCGCGGTGCGTACTGTACTCCCTGTTGGACAGGAGGCCTTGTAGAAGACTGACCGTGGCTGTGGTGTGGAGTAGATGCGTTCGGTATCGGCGACACCTTTGGTGGCGGGGACTGGCAGGCGTTTGATCTGGAGGAAGCGCTCGAGAAAGACGTGCGTTCTTCGTCAATCTACATTGGCTTGTGTGGATAGGTGGCTGACGATGGGCTTTGTGACTGTAGGAGGACTTCCCTGGCGACGGACCGTCGAAGCTGAACGAGAGTATCGTGAGCGACATTGAAGTGGGTCGTGAGGCCGACACGAGCGGCGTGCTGCCTGCCAACTTGGACGACTCGGCGCTCATGGGCCCCAACGCGGACGACAAGTCGATGGCGGACGACCAGCCAGACATTGAGTTTGGCCAGCCTGACATGGCGTTCGAGAACGCCTACGATGACATGCCGATGCCCGAGACGCTGGACCTCGAGAACGCCGAGCTGAACATGGAAGACCCGGCCGACAAGTCGCTCAACATGAGCACGGACCTGAACTTGAGCTTGAACAACGGCGCGCGCGCGTCCATTGACTTCGCGCTCGCGGCGGAGGACGACACCCAGAGCAACGCCGGCAAGGCGCCACGCCAGCGCAAGAAGCGCAAGATCGGACGTGACAGCGTCACGGAGCTCAGCTCTGCCGTGCTGAAGAAGGGCATGACGGACGTCTCGGACATTGTGCGCACGCGCGAGATCACGTGCAAGAAGGCGAAGACGAGCCACTCGCGTGTGGACTGCAGCTCGGCGGATTTCTTCGCGCGTCCGTGCACCACCGACATGGCGGAAGAGCTCCTTTCCATGTACACGTACACGATGAAGAAGCGAAAGTTCCCGTTCGAGGCGAGTGCACACGCCGCTGAAGACCAGCAGACGCAGCCCAAGCAGCGTGACGACGACGAAGAGTCGATCGAGCAGACCCGCCGAATGAGCGACGCACAGGTATGTTCGGTGTTGCTTTCGTGGTTGTATTTGCTAGGAGTTTACAGGTCTGACCACAGTATGTTTTGCCGCAGGAACCCCTTGACCGACGGGAAAGCATGCTCTTGGAAGAGGAGGCCAACGATGGTGTGCGAGCTAGCGAGAAGTCTTTTAACTTGCCGGAGGGTCCGAATGAAGAAAGGTGCGTGCGATCACTCAGTTGTAAGCTAGGATTTCTCTCGTGCTGACAGTCCATTTTCAATTGGTAGTGCTTACGAGGAGCAGGAGATGCCAGACTTCGGCTTTGAGGCACCGATGGAACCTGATCAGTTCCAGGACGACCAGCCTCTGGAGGACTTGAACCTCGACATCGAGCTCGCCGCCGTTAACGACCTGCAGGCCAACATTGATGAGTCGATGGAGGACCAGCACATCAGCTACTCCACCGCACAGCACAAGTGGCATCCACACACTGTCAAGGTGATGAAGGTGCTGCGCAAGTCATTGGACGAGAAGGTACGATGCTTTGATCGGTTGCTCAACCTCGTTGACTGTTTGCTCACTCGGATCTTTGGACGAATTTTCAGAAGGAGGTGACCTACAACCAGCTCACAAAGCACACGCAGAACCGTCGTACGGCCGCTGCACTGTTCTTCGAACTGCTGCAGCTGAAGACGCTGAATTACGTCGACGTCGACCAGTCGCGTCCGTACGGTGACATCAAGATTTCCAAGGCCACTCGCTTTGGAGAACACATTCCAGCCGTCGATGGCGACATGGAGTAGACTCTACGTGTGTGGTTGTGTGGCGTGCGTGCAAGGGCTTCGAAAGCGCCATTTCTTCACGTGAATTCCTCTATATATTCTCCACAATCCGACATCATTTATTGGCCGCATCTGACCTTGTTGATCGCTGTAGTGAGCTCGCTATTGTTAGGGACCTGCGGCTCTCTCCACGCAACCAAATTTGGCAGCGGCAATCTCTGACCCGGACAGCCACGACGGCACATCAACGCACAGGAAGAGCAGCTTCAAGTGCACCTGCCATCAAGAAGCGCCCCCTAGCTCGTCTGGACGGGTGTGAGCTCAGAGTATCGGGAGCTAAAGCATACTAGGCAAGGCAAGACAGAGAAGATGCACAGCTCTCATGAGTTTCGGTCTGTCAAGGCCAAGATCCGCGTGCTATGCAAGCAACGACGCATCCGCCTCGAGGAGTTCATGAAAACTTTCGACGTGCACCATGTGAAGAAGATCAGGGTTGACCAGTTCAAGCGTGCCTTGGATGTGAGTGGGCTTCAGCTAACCAGTGAGGAGATGAATGCGATCATCGCCAAGTACCGTTTTCCAGAGGACCCGTCCTTCGTGGACTACCGCCGCTTTTGCGACCTGATCGACAAGGCGTTCACAGTGAAAGGTCTTGTCGCCAAGCCTGACTTGCGTGCGAGTATCCACAACGACTTGCCGACGCAGAAGAAGTTCGCTCTCGTTCCGTTGACAGAGAGTGAGAAGCATCAACTCCAACAGGCGACGAGCAAGCTGGCTGTCGCGGTGCGAAACAAGGGAATCGTGCTCAAGGACGTGTTCCACGACTTCGATCGGAGCAACGCTGGCAAGGTCACCAAGACGCAGTTCGTGCGCGACTTGCTCGACTTCGTCGTGCTTTCAAGCAGCGAAGTCGACGCGCTGGTGAAGGCCTACGGCAACGACTTGGACGTGAACTACCGCGCGCTTCACGCCGATATCTCGCCGCATTCGGCCGGCGGACCTGGGTCGCCGACTCATGGCGCGAGCTCGCCAGATCGTCCACGACGCCACACAGCACCATCGCTCGACTGTGATAGTGGCAACTCCCATGCTCTTCAAGAGCTCGAGGCCACGCTTTCGGAGCTCACGGTACGCGACCGAATCCGCACGAAGAACTTCTTCACCGACTTCGACCCACTACGCACTGGCAAGTGTACAGAACCTCAGTTCAAGCGATGCGTGAAGCTGTGCTTTGGATCCGTCACGGAAGGCGATCTCGACGCACTGGTCAAGAAATACACAGTGGTGGACCGCGCGTCGATGGCAACGGGAGGCGTGATCAAGGTTGACTATGTTCGCTTCTGCAACTACGTCGAAGGCAAGAGCAATGCGTGCTTGAGTCTCGAGGATAACAACTACGAAGACGTGCTCTCGACGATCAAAGCGACAGCGACGAAAGCGAACGCAGGCCAACGGTGCTCCCGTGAGATGCGCGGCAACCTCACGGATGGCGAGCTGGACTCGTACTTGGCGATGATGCAGCGGCTCAGCACATTCTGTGCGCAGCGGCGTTTGCTGTTCAAGCCATCGTTTCAGGATTTCGACAAGGGGCGACGCGAGCACATCACAGTCGAGCAGTTCTTCCGCGTGATGACGATGCTCAAGCTGACACTGACGGACGAAAAGGAGCGCAAGGTTCTGCTCAAGCGGTATGCTAGCGCTCACGGCGATCGCTTCCTCAACTATGTCACGTTTTGCCACGACGTGGAGCACTGGGAGGAGACCAACAACCGCCCGTCGTCCAGTGGAGGGCGTGGCGCGGGAGTCGTGTCCGAGATTCTGTCGCCGATGCGAGTCCAGACAAGTTCTTTCGAGGCCTCGTTGAGTACCACGCAGTCACGATCCGTGCCAATGCTCATGCGCTACATCAAGCAGACGATCAAGCGAGACCGCATCCGCCTGGAAGAATTCTACCGCGACTTTGACAAGCTACGCCACGGAAAGATCACCGCTGCCCAGTTTGCAGCAGGCCTGAACGCAGCAGGAATGCTGCTGACGAAGCAGGAAGTGCAGTTGCTCAGTGATGAGTACTCGCTGGAAGGCGACGTGGACAGCACCGGCAAGCACTGGGTCGCGTGGAAGCGGTTCGTGGACGATGTCGAGAGTGTGTTCACTGTCAAAGGTCTCGAGCGTATGCCGCACCGGGACCTGACCGACTTGCAGACCAAGGGTGAGCAGTTTGGTGGTGCCAAGAGCGAGAAACAGCTGACCAATGACGAAGAGCTCCAGGTCACGCGCGCAGTCGTGTTCATGAAGAAGTCAATGGACCGCCAACGGCTCGAAATCAAGGCAGCCTTTGAGGACTTTGACCGGTCCAAGCAGGGCTTCATCTCGGCGACCAAATTCGACCGCGTGCTGTCAGTGTTCAAACTGCTTCCAGACGCCGCCGTGGCACGGCTGCTCGTGATCAAGTTCCGTGAGCAGACTTCCGAAGGCAACTCGATGACACTGAGCTCGATCTGCGACGTGAACTACCGCGCGTTCCTGCAGTCGCTTGACTACGTTGGTCAAGTGCTGGCTACGGGCCAAGATGCTTTTGCTCTTGTGCTTCCAGGCAGTGTCGCGTATCGCCAAGGCGTGTACAACGGCGGTCTCACCGGTCTAGAAGGCGCCCAGCGCCAAGCAAGAAACGACAAGGTCGCTGTGGTCGATCCGAGCCAAGTTGTCGATGAACTGAGACGCCAGCTGAACGCCAAGCGTATCCGCATGAAGGAATTCATCGCAGAAGGCGACAAGCTGCGGTCGGGTGAGATCACAATCGCCAAGTTCCACACGGCGTTGAACCGCAGCGGCTGCGTGCTGGACGCCACCGACGTTCGCACGCTGACAGAGCACTTCCAGTCGTCGAAAAACGCCGACAAAATCGACTGGCGTTCGTTCCTGGAGGCGCTCGACAACTCGCACGCTCCAGAGCATGGATCAAGTGGTGGCTATGGGGCAAAAGAGACTCCCACCGACAAGGTGGCCGGTATTTTGACCAAGTTACAGGCCGAAGTGAACCACCGTCGACTGCACATGAAGCCGTACTTCCAAGACTACGACCACAACCGCGTGTGCCGCGTGACAAAGTTCCAGTTCGCTGCTGTGCTCGATATGATGAAGGTGAACCTCAAGCCGCACGAGGCCGAGGCGTTGATGCACGCGTTCACGGTCCGCACTGCCGCCCGCAAGCCGACGAGCGATGTGAACTACGTCGAGTTCATCCAGGCCGTCGACTCGGAGTACTCCTAGGCAACATACTGTAGATCGCAAGCCACAATTAACAATTGCAAACACGAAAGCCTTCATTTATGATTAAAGCGTGGCTTCTTCGAAGAGCACACACCCCAGGCCGCCTGCCGGAGCAGCGTCGGCCTGTAGCTAGCTCACCGTCAAGCAGAGAGCTCCTGTGGGAATCTTCTGGTTGACGGCCGCACGATGCGCCGTTCGATCGGATCGGATCTTCCTCTGTTTCTATATACAAAATCGCGGCGACGACGACGATACACAAATGAATCTATCGACGCGAGTGGATGTGCGACATAAACTCGCTGCGCGTACGCGGGTCCGACTTGAAGCAGCCCAGCACCGAGCTCGTGACAGTGCTCGCGCCGCTCTTCTCCACGCCACGCATGACCATGCACATGTGCGTGGCCTCGATGACCACGGCCACGCCCTTTGGCTCAATGGCGCCCATGACAGCGTTCGCAATCTGCTTGGTCAGACGCTCCTGCACCTGGAGACGACGCGAGAAGACCTCGGAGATACGCGCGAGCTTGCTCAGGCCGAGCACCTTGCCGTTGGGGATGTAGCCAATGTGCACCTTGCCCGTGAACGGCACCATGTGGTGCTCACACATCGAGTACAGATCGATGTCGCGCACGATCACCATCTCGTCGTGGTCCTCTTCAAACACCGCCTCGTTGAGCACCTCCTCGAGGCTCTGCGCGTAGCCCTTGGTGTTAAACAGCAGCGCTTTGGCCATGCGCTCCGGCGTCTTCAGCAGACCCTCACGGTTCACGTCCTCGCCGACACACTGCAATACCAGACACACACACACACATACAACCATCAGCATTCCACTCATCCTTGGCAGCCCACAGTATTAAGATTCTCACCTCGAGCAGCGTGCGCACGGCATCGGCCATCTTCTTGATCTTCTCGGCGTCCTCGACGTAGTCGTTCGGCTTGCGCGACGGCAGCGTCATGCTCAGCGTCTTGAGGTCTGGCACGGCAGGCGCCACTGGCACAGCAGCAGCGGCAGACTCGTCCAGCTTGCCCGAGTTATTCATCTTGTCACACGCACACGTAGCGGTCGAGAGGCTCGGATCGTGGAGGACCGAGGGAGTGGAGACGGGCAGGGAGACGGTGGGCGCTGGCGCCATGGAGACACAAGATGCAATGCAATAATGAGACTCCGCTCGTGGATGGCGGCGCTTGGGGAAGAAGCGCAATGAAGGCGCGTGGCCTTCGCTGTGGCTACGTACGTACCTACGGACAGGCGGCAGGCAGACCAATGCTGCCGAGGTCAGGACCTGAGTGGGCGAGGAGCTCACAAGACCATCACTCTGTCGAATCGAACATGACAGGAGGAAACCGTCGCTACGAGAGATGTGATTGGATGAAAAAGTCGAAGATGAAGATAAAGAACGGTGATTGGATGATATTTGGATCGAGACCTACCCCTCTGTGATAATTATTGCGCAATTCCGATGTTGTGGATGCAATATTTATTGCAAACCGACTGAAGGGAAATTGGCGGGAAGCATGCGGGGTACGAATGTGGGTACTGGACGCAAGGGCATCACGGCGTTCGGCAATGGCGTGCACCGCTCGGAGGAGGAAGAGGAGGCGAGGAAGCGCAAGCAGGTGGGCGAGCACCATGACGGCTCGTTTGGCGTGTATATGGCCCACAAGATCCGGAAGCTGCGACACAAGAACGATTCGTTTATCCACAGTTCCGTCGGTCGACTTGATGAGACGGCACTCGCGGAGATGCGACGGCACCACAGCGCCGATACGACGGCACTGCGTAGCGGTGCTAGTACGCGTGGCGTTGAAGATGGAGACGTTGAAGAAGAGCGAGCTTCAACCCCGATGACGGCGCGGTTGTTTGACGGCATCCACATTTACGTGGATGGGTACACGGTGCCCAGTAAAGAGGAGATCCGTGGGCTCATGTTGCTGTACGGCGGCGGCTTTGAGCACTATGAGACGTCTCGTGTGACCCACGTCATCGCCACGCACCTCGCGACGTCGAAGCTGTTGCAGTACAAGTGAGTCGGTTGTGGGGACAATATTTATTGGACTTGATGTGGTGCTAACACTGTGTGTCTGGTAGGAGGATGCGGCATCCGCCGCCAGTGGTGCGACCGGGGTGGATCCTCAAGTGTGTGGAGGCCAAGACGCTGCTGCCCGTGCAGTCGTTTCTGTATCGAGGCTTTGCCGACCCGACCCAGGCCAGCGTCCTCACTAGTCTGTCGCTGTCAGCGTCGTCCGCCTTCACGGCCACGCCCAAGTCACCAGCCCCAGCTGCCCTCGGTCGGAACTACGACGCTACTGTGCAATCAGAGAGCAAGACAGAGGAGGAGGACGTTCAGGAAGAGGATCCTAATAGTTTCTCCGAGTGGGAAGGTGCCAGTGATGAAGAAGACCACGAGGCACTGGCCACGCAGTACGCTTCACAGCGAGCAGCTCATGCAGCTAGCCAGAGTGACAACGGAAATGGAGCAGAGGCCACAGGGGCCATGGTGACGGCACAAAGAGAAAACCAGCGACAACGTGGTCTGCCGACAGACCGCACCAACTCGTCGCGTGACGGACCTGCCTTCGTGTGGCATTTCTTCGCCAAGTCTCGGCTGCACCACATTGGCAGTTGGCGGACGACATTTCAGCAGCGAGCGGCCGAGTTCGCGGCCAAATACAAAGGCAAACCGTTCCCACGCGCATCTGTGACGTCGAGCGACCGTGTGATCCTGCACGTGGACATGGACTGCTTCTTCGTAGCGGTTGCAATCCGTGACAAGCCCCAGTACCACGACAAGCCTATTGCCATCGCCCACTCTGGCAACGCTGGCTCGTCCGAGATCTCCTCGTGCAACTACTTGGCAAGAGAGAAAGGACTACGTGCGGGCATGTTCATGCAAGGCGCCAAGGAATTGTGTCCGGAATTGGTCGTGCTGCCCTACCAATTTGAGGAGATCGAGACGTGTTCGTTCCAGATCTACGATATATTCTTCGCGCGCACGCCGTACGTGCAAGCCATGAGCTGCGACGAAGCGTATTTGGAGTTTGGCGCGGATGTAGACGGCGCTGCCATGGCACAAGAGATCCGTGAAGCCATTTATGAAGCCACGCGGTGTACAGCCAGCGTCGGCGTCTCGTACAACATCCTCTTGGCCAAGCTGGCAACACGGCAAGCCAAACCAGACGGATTCTTCCGGATCGCTACACCAGAAGAAGCCGAGCCATTCCTCGAGAGTCTCAAGATCAAGGACTTGCCGGGCGTCGGGTACCGCATGAGCGCCAAGATGGATGATCTCGGCCTGGAGACACTCGACCAGCTACGAGGGCTCGCCAAGGGTGAGCTACAGCACCATTTTGGCAAGACGACGAGTGAGATGCTGTACAATTACGCACGAGGCGTCGACCAGCGCCCGCTGTCGGCTGAGGCAAACATGATGCGCAAGAGCGTCTCAGCAGTCGTGAACTTCGGGATTCGATTCCAGAAGTGGAGCGACGCGACCGAGTTCATGGCGGCACTTGCGGAAGAGCTGTCGAGCCGACTCAAGAGCCTCAAAGTGCGAACCAAGTGCCTCACATTGCTGATCAAAAAGCGCAAGGAAGGCGAGCCTGTGGAGCCGTCCAAGTTTATGGGAATGGGTCGCTGTGACAGCTACTCGAAAAGCCAGATCTTGGCCGACGCGACCGATTCCGACCTGATTATCAGCCGCACAGGCATCGAGTTGCTTCGCCAGTACCAGTTCCCGGTGGAGGATTTGAGAGGTGTCGGCATCCAAGCGACAAAGCTCGTGAGTCTGGCTAAGCTAGTCGAGTCGAAGTCTGGTCAGCGTTTTCGAGCCTGGCTAGCAGAGTCAGAGACTCAAGAACCGCGCAGGCGAGAAGAGCGTCCAGCCGCCCCGATTGCGATTGCTGCGCCTCCCGTAGAGCGGTACACCGAGTCGTTGTCGCAGTTGAACATGAGTGTTCTCAACGAGCTGCCAGAAGCCATTCGAGAAGAGGTGCTCGAGTCGTACACGCACCACCCTCGGATTCATCAACCACTGTATGAGTCTGGTGTCTCTACTGAACGAGTCGAGCCTTCCACAAAGAGAGCCACCGGCAAGCAGAAGCTTGCGCTTCCTCCACGACCAGCGAAGACAGGAGCACGCAGCTTGTTCGCTGGCCCATCCGTCACCAGTGGCTCGATGGGATTTTCGCCTGCCAACACGCTCAACGACATTCGCTTCTCACAGGTTGACGAAGACGTGTACCACTCGTTACCGATGGCCATCCGACGAGAAATCGACGTCCACGCCAAGCGGACAAAAGGATCCAAGGGCCCCAAGCCGAAAGACACGAGGAAGCCGAATGATTCGACGCTGCACCAGCCACCTCCAGTTCCCGAGAAGCGCGAGTTGGAGTCGATTGAACAGCTTTTCGCCGCGCTTGTAAAACCATTTACCGGTACGGCCGATAGCTCGGCAGTGTGCGATCTTGAGGCTGTGGCTGTGGCGACGCGTGCCGCCTTTGACGCCATCTTCTCACGGATTCTCGTGGAGATTGAAGGCCAAGCGCTGGACGTCGCGCTTCGGATGCTTCGCTTCGTGAGGCGCAAATGCCACCAACTGCTAGCAAGTGACGAGTGCTCAATCCCAGAACTCGTGCGTGAAGGTTTCAACCACGTCTTGCAGCAGCTCAATAGTGATCTGCACAGCCATTACCGCAGCTCATTCTCATCGCGGCTCGTAGCTCCACTGTGAGATCGTTCCAGGTCGTCTCCCCTCCTCGCCAGTGAATTCCATCGGTTTTTAACCGCGTTCTCGGTGCGTCCAAGAAGATCTCGGGCGATGGCCGACCACTGGCTAGGCTGCTTCTGGTGACTCGTCCCAAGTGCCTCATCGTCGTCAGGAGTCCACGGTGCCTACATCGCTCACCATATCGGTTAGCGACCATGGGACGGAGCGACAGCTGCAAAAATCTACGTACCGCGCTGATGGAAGATTGCAAGTGATTCAGATACCGCTCGCGGCACTGCTTGCCAAGTCGGCCTGGCAGCTCCTTTGCAATCTGCGGTGATCAATCACCAAGCAACCAGTGTTAGCGGGTCAAAACGAAATGCAGCCGGACGACGTATCAGCCAGCATACCTTCTCCCATTGTTGGCCCAGCTCTTCCACTTTCTCTTGCAGCATGGTATCTTCACTGGGCGTCCACGTCGATCGCCCTTTCTTGATGGCAGGATCCAGCACGCGATACCAGTGCTGTCGGCATTGGAGATCTGTGCGACCTGGGATTTGGGACGCGACAAAGAACCAGTCCTTTGCGCCGTTGGCTTCGACCAGAGCTCGCAAAGCCTCGTTCTCGGCGACCGTCCACCGCTGGGTCGACTGCTTAACTGGCTCTTCGGATTCTTTCTCGTGAGCCTGACGCCTTTGGCTACTGCTGAGCTGGATCCATCGGTTCTTGACGTCATCGGGTGATCGACCTGCTACACTGGTCGAGATCTTCGCCCAGCGCTTACCGATCTCCCCAAAGCGCTGCAGCAGAACGCGATCTTCGTCTGTCGACCACGGGGCTCGACGCAGCGTAGGATCTAAGTGGTTGATATAGCGCTCCCTGCAGCGCTTGCGGTCGTGCGTTGCGATCTGCTTGGCGATTTCGCCCCATTTTCCACCGAGTTTGGCAAACAACTCTACTAGTTTCGCATCCTCTGCAGTCGTCCACGTCCGCTTGGACTCGAAAGTTTGAACCGCAGTAGCATTGAAAGCGTGCTTTGCACTCGCATCTTCATTGGCATCTTGGGTCAATGGCTGTGATCGCCCCGAGCTGGCCTCTCCTCTCGTTTCATTGTGCTGTTGCGACGGATTCGTGCGTGTCTCGTGGGCCTCGTGGACACCAGCAAAGTCCATACTCATCTGGATGAGCCGGTCCATGCGCATGCGCTTCTTGCTACGCACATCATGCCCATCCTCCTGCTGCCTTCGCGCCACAGCGCCGCCCTCTTCGTCGTGGTCTCCGTCATCCTTCTGTGAAGCCATCTTCAATTCGATTCCAGGGGTCTTCCTGTCGATTTCTATAATTTCTATCGGCATTCGAAATCGATTTCTATAATTTCTATCGGCATTCGAAATTGAATGAAACATCCTCTGTATGTTTAAAACACTTTGTCCCGTGTACAAATACACTGTTTTTCGGGACAGATATCCCTCTATTCGGGACATGCTACCATTGGATGGCGTGGTTGGCCGTGGGGAGCTCTTCGCTGATGGAGCTGCTCGCCACTGCCGCTGGCTAAGCCCGAGACTATTAGACAGACAAAGAAGCAGTCACCATGGCCGCCAACATCTCGAAGAAGCGCAAGTTTATTGCCGATGGTGTGTTCTACGCCGAGCTGAACGAGCTCCTCCAGCGTGAGCTGGCCGAGGACGGCTACGCCGGTGTCGAGGTCCGTGTGACGCCAATGCGCACGGAGGTCATCATCCGTGCCACGCGCACCCAGGAGGTGCTCGGCGAGAAGGGCCAGCGCATCCGTGCGCTGACCTCGGTCGTGCAGAAGCGTTTCAACTTCCCGGACGGTGCCGTCGAGCTCTACGCCGAGCGTGTCGCCAACCGTGGTCTCTGCTCGCAGGCCCAGGCCGAGTCGCTCAAGTACCGTCTTCTCGGCGGTCTTGCCGTGCGTCGCGCCTGTTACTCGGTGCTCCGCTTTGTCATGGAGGCTGGCGCTAAGGGTTGCGAGGTCATCGTCTCGGGTAAGCTGCGTGCCCAGCGTGCCAAGTCGATGAAGTTCAAGGAGGGTTACATGGTCAAGACCGGTAACGCCGGTATGGAGTACGTCGACACGGCCGTGCGCCACGTGCTCATGCGCCAGGGTGTGCTCGGTGTCAAGGTCTCGATCATGCTTCCACACGACCCTACGGGCAAGCAGGGCCCAAAGCGCAACCTCGACGACGTTGTGACCATCCTCGAGCCAAAGGAGGAGGTCTACCGCCCATACGTCGAGCCAACGCCAGTCGTCGCCGAGCCAGTGTACCAGCAGACCGCTTAAGTGCTCTCTCACTCCTACTCTCCAAGAAGGAAGAAGACCGCTTAAATGACTTATTCTGTAAGACTGCTTCTGTCAAACATCCAAATCCCCATGAGTTTCCTATCTTTCCACAAGTCCTTAAATGTCCGCCTTCGCTGGGTATGGTGGCGGTCTCACATAGCCTGTCTTGCCATTCGGCGTGCTGCCTCAGCTCTGCTAGGGTAGTTCAGGTGGACTTCTGTGCCTCTGCAGCCACTCAGTGAGCGTCGTTGATCTGATACTATGGACGCCACCGTGACGCCACCGCCTGCACCTGTGAAGCGCGCGGCCTGCGCTCGCTGCCAGCGTCCGCAGCGCGCGTGCTACTGTGTGGCGCTGCCTGCCACGCCACTCGTGACTCGCTCGACGCGCGTGGTGGTGCTGCAGCACGCCAAAGAGCAGCGCCAGCGCCTGGCAATCTCGTCCGTCCCCGTGCTCGCCCACGTTCTCCAGTCCCCACAGTGCGTGGCTGTCGTGCCTGTCAACGTGGAAGCAGGCAAAGGCGACGCCGTGTCAGAGACGCTATGTGAGACGCTGCAGCAGAGTCTGGGGCCACTCGTGGGGCCTGAGACGGATGCTGAGGCTGTGCTCGTGCTGTTTCCTCACCCCGAAGCGAAGACCCTCAACCGCGAACTCACTGTATCACAAGCCACAGAGTCCAAAAGAAAGCAAGAGGAGTCTCTGGACAAGAAGAGCGTCGTGCTAGTAGTCGTGGACGGGACGTGGACGGAAGCCAAGAAGATCGTCCACCACAGCCAGCGCTTCTGGGAGACACTGGCGACCGAGCGACGAGTGAGCGGCAAGGCGTTCGAGTTCGTGTGCCTCGACCCCACGAGTGCCAGTGGCTCAGAAACGAAAGATGACGCTGCCACGATGATGGCAAGCAAGAGTATTTACGGTGAGCTGAGGAGAGAGCCGATGGAGGGCTGCCTTTCGACGCTCGAGGCCGTCGCGATGGCCTTGCAAGTGCTTGAGCCAGACCAGCATGAGGCGAAGGCTCTTTGTGATGCATTGATCGGCGCCTTCCGAGGCATGGTGGAGATCCAGTCGCAGTTCCAGCAGCGAGGCCGAGCTCAGCAGCAAGCCAAGCACGGCGGCGTCCCGAAGCCGTCCAATTCGAGCCAACCGAAAGAGCTGGGAGAAGAAGAGAAGAAGGTGGTGGCAGTTGGTGAGAACGACCAAGGAGTCGTCAAGCCCTACGTGTTCTACACGACGCACACCGACTTCCGTAAGCGTCAGCAGCTCGTGCAGGAGGTGAGACGCCGTGGGGGATCCGGGCGATGTGGGTCATGCAGCAAGCTCATGAAGTTTGGATGTGTATGATGATGATGTAGGGAGATGTGTGGATCTGCACACGTGACGCGGCAATTGCCATGTGCCAGGAGATGAACCGTTCCAGAAAGCGAGGCGAGCGTGTGAGCGCATTGCCGCAAGACGCCTTTGAGAGGCAGGTCAAGCAACTGAACCACAGCGAGCAGCAGTAGGGATGGTGCACGCTATCATATATATTGAGCAGACGGAGACTTGGATTGGATGGCATTTTATTCTACGGGTGTCGAGGAGATGGTGGGGTGAGAAAGGCAGACAGGGTCGTCTAGAAACAAAATGAAGGCGACGCCGACACAGGCAGTCGCTGGTGGAGGAGGCGCTGGCGACGTATGGGAGATCTTCGCCCTTAGTTCGAGGCCTCGACATCGTCACCCTCCTTGAGCTTGATGTATCGCGGCACACCGTACGTGCCGTCGCCGTTTGGCCACAGCCACTGCTTCCAGCTCTCGCGCAGTCGGATCTTCTCGTTCTCTTCGTCGAGCTCCAGCGTTTCGGACGCCTTGACGGCTTCAAGAAGCGATGGGTAGTCCTGGTGCACGGCGAACACGGCCTGGAAGCTGCCCACAAACGCGAGCGGAACGTAGCCATCGACGTCCATGTGCTGGCGCAGGAACATATCGCGCACAAGGTTGCCTGGCGAGAAGTAGAACTCACTGTGATGGTCACACAAACATACACATAGTGGTGTCAGTATCCTCGCTTCAACATACTCTCGGAATCAAGCTGCTGCAGCAAGACAAGACTCACATCTGTCCCTTGGCCCAGTCGGCGGTCAGCTTCGGGTCCGTGTTTGGCACGTAGACACCGTTGTAGTAGGAGCCGTTCGAGTCGTGCTGCTGGCGACGGCTCGAGACGCCACCACGGCCACCCGAGCCACGACCAGCACCGCCCGAGCGGCCACCGCGACCACGGCCACGCGTGTTGCGCTGACGGAACTCGGCGCTCTCTTCGCTGGCCGGTTTGTCCGACGCGACCTCCGTGTCGAGTGGGAACGACGCCCAGTTCAGCTTGCCTGCAGCCAACACAATGCAATACATACACAACCGTCAGTACATACTGCAACACAAGCGACGGCTCGATCAACAGGCTTCCTCGAGCAAGGTCCCGAACGCAGTACACGACCTGTGGATGGAAACGTGGACGCACCCTTTGGCTTGGCAGCGCGCGGCGCCTGTTGGGCCGCGGCCTTGGAGCCATCGACCTCCTCGGCCTCCACGAGGCGGTACTTGACACCGCCCTCGCTGGTCACGGCGCTAGCGGCGCTCGTCGCATCGTTGGCGTGGACTCCCATGGTGCTGTGCTGGTGGTGACGGGGTCGTAGGCTGGTTTCTTGAGGGCAGTTGAATTGGATGGAGGAGCTGACCAACCAAAACGAGTAGGCGGAGCTGCTCGAGACAAGAGAGGCGGCGAGAGTCAACGGGTCGAGTTCAACCAAGCAGGCAGGCAAGGCGCACGCACAGAGAGGGCAGTAGGCGGTGGCGACGCGATGGCGTTCCTCTTCTCGGCCAGGCGCAGGCAAATGGCTGCAAGCGCCTCCACCATTAGCTGCCAGCCAATCAAGAGCTACAAACTGTATAAACGGATACCCGCGACAAATCACCTCTGACGTTTCGCGTCTCAGTGCCTTTGAAAACGTATAGGTGTGGTCCACACAATTGGACTCGTGAAGTCTTCTATGTATTTACGGAAATAGACTTTTGAAGCATACGTTTTCACAGCGCATAGACATTGTAGCGCTGTTGACGCTTTTGGGTGATTCGTCCAGGTTGCGAACTCGTAGGTCGCGGCGCAGAGCCGGGGCACTGAACGTTTTGGCCAGTCAGCCATCGTGACTCTAATTTTTTAGCACGTCCTGAATTTCTGAGCTGCTGGTGCTTGGAGGTCTCGCTCTTTCGCTTCTCGCACTTGGACTCTCGTTGTGTACAGTACGGTATGGGTTGAGCACGTCCCATCGACGAGTACTAACAGAGCAAACGCAGCGATTACGCTGGGAACCCTCGACTCATCCAGAGAAAGGCTCAAATGCTGCTCTTCAGTCAAGCAAGGGTCTTGTAGGTACTTCTTCACATAAGGATCTCCGATGGAGATTCCACGTCACGAGATGACGCCCATTGCAGAAATGGGGACCAAGCAGCCACGACATCCGTGCGGATCGAGGTTGCGTTGAAGCAGTGGCGCTGCGGAGGGCTGCTGCATGTGGATCGGAAGCCTTCGTGGGATGTAGCCTTGACGGAATCCATTCCAGCCAACAAAGATTCCAGGCCGAGTGTCGGCCGCTATGTGAATTGTGCTTTTTAGGTTGAGTTTCTAGGTCGTCATCACACGTCGCAGGTTTTACACTCACCATGCTGGTGTTTCTCCCAAAGAACCATCTGACTTGATCTTTCGTTCGTATCTGTCACAAATCGACACGTTACAAACCTAAAACCTTACCAATCTACTCAACCTTACCACCAAATTCACTTTTGTACCCACCTCATATTCTCTAAATTACGTATTAAGCCATGATGATGGCGGTGCATGTTTCGTCGTGACACAGGATATAGCCGGGCCACGCGCTTCCAATCCCTCGGCTTCCGCTGTCTGTCTGTATCAATCCTGTGGATTACCGGCTCATGGCACCAGAGGCATCAGGCCCGAGTCACCGTCGTAATCGGCCCGAAGACTCATCCACTGGATTTCACTATGGCCGTTTGAGTCACCCTCCTTCCCGTTAATCTTCCACGGTGTGTGTGTGTGTGTGTGGCATTGTGCCATGCCATGCCACTCCTCTCATCAGTCTCCAACTTTCCCTCACTGGCATAACTACCATGGCGGAGAAGATGATGACCAAGAAGACCGAGCTGGTCGACAGCGTCGTGACGCCCCTGACCACGATGGAGGAGCCGTACGCCGGCAACGACTCGATCGAGTACTCGAGCGGCAAGGAGATGATGAAGAACGGCCCGGACGCGCTTCACGACGAGGTCTCGGCGCGTATGGAGGCCGGTATGGGCCGCGCGCTGCCTCAGATGGAAGTGCGTTTTAAGAACCTGAGTATCACGGCCGAGATCATCGTGTCCAACGAGAAGAACGAAGAGATCCTGCCCACGCTAACCAACGTCGTGCTCGAGAGCTTCAGTGGCTTCTCAGCCAAGAAGCACAAGGAGACCAAGCACATCCTCAAGAACGTCAACGGTGTGTTCAAGCCAGGCACCATGACACTCGTGCTGGGCCAGCCTGGCTCTGGCAAGTCGTCGTTGATGAAGATCCTCACGGGCCGCTTCCCACTGGGCAAGAACTGCAAGCTGGAGGGCGAGATCCAGTACAATGGTGCTGACCAGAAGGACGTCGCCAAGGTGCTGCCGCAGTTCGCGTCATACGTGACACAGCGTGACTTCCACTTCCCGGCGTTGACAGTCAAGGAGACGCTGGAGTTTGCCCACGAGTGCTGTGGTGGCGAGCTGAGCAAGCACGCTGCGGACCGGTACCAGAACGGTACGCCTGAGGAGAACGCGGAGGCTCTGCAGGCCGCCAAGGCCTGGGTCAAGCACTACCCGGACGTGATGATC
Organism: Pythium sukuiense; assembly: GCA_023334995.1. Taxonomy (NCBI): domain Eukaryota; phylum Oomycota; class Peronosporomycetes; order Pythiales; family Pythiaceae; genus Pythium; species Pythium sukuiense. Next base: position 45,335 of record JAADVL010000175.1, read on the forward strand.
CAGCAGCTCGGCCTTGAGAACTGCCAGGACACCGTGGTCGGTGACGCCATGCTTCGTGGTGTGTCAGGTGGCGAGCGCAAGCGTGTCACGACTGGCGAGATGCAGTTTGGTAACAAGGTCGTGTCATTCATGGACGAGATCAGTACTGGTCTCGACAGTGCCGCTGCCTACGACATCGTCAAGACGCAGCGCTCGCTGGCCAAGAAGCTCCGCAAGACCGTCGTGATCGCTCTGCTGCAGCCGTCGCCAGAGATCTTCGCGCTGTTTGACTACGTGATGATCCTGAACGAAGGTCACGTCGTGTACCACGGCCCTCAGGAGCTGGCGCTGAGCTACTTCCAGAACCTCGGCTTCATCTGTCCGCCGAAGCGTGACGTGGCTGACTACCTCATGGACATCGGCACGCGCCAGCAGCATCAGTACGAGAAGGGTCTCCCCGCTGGATCCAAGTACCCACGTAAGGCCAGTGAGCTGGCTGAGCTGTTCGAGCAGTCGTCCATCCACGCTGACATGCTCAAGGATCTCCACTCGCCACACGACCCACAGCTTGTCCGTGACCGTGAAGACTTCTTCGACAACGTGCCCGAGTTCCACCAGAACTTCTGGCAGAGCACGATGACCGTGACTCGCCGTCAGCTCAAGATCACGGCCCGTAACACGCCGTTCTTGGCGTCTCGTGCCATCATGATCACGGTCATGGGCTTCATCAACGGCACCGTGTTCTGGCAGTTTGACCCGCAGAACGTTCAGGTCGTGATGGGTGTGCTGTTCCAGACTGTGTTGTTCCTTGCCTTTGGCCAGTTCTCGCAAGTCCCGACCTTCTACGCTGCCCGTGATATCTTCTACAAGCAGCGTGGCTCCAACTTCTACCGCACGTCGGCGTACGTGCTGGCGTTCTCGGTGTGTCAGCTTCCGCTCGCGACCATTGAAGCGCTGCTGTTCGGCTCGATGATGTACTGGATGTGTGGCTTCGTCGCGGCGTTCTGGCAGTTCCTGATCTTCGAGATCATGCTGCTGCTCACGATGCTGGCGTTCACGGCGTTCTTCTTCTGTATCACGTGTGTGTCGCCGAACCTGAACGTCGGCCAGCCCATGTCGATGCTCGTGATCACGTTCATCATCCTGTACGGTGGCTTCGTCATCAGCGAGCCGCAGATGCCTGTGTACTTCGTGTGGATCTACTGGATCGACCCAATCTCGTGGGCTATCCGCGCGCTCGCGATCAACGAGTACACGTCGGACAAGTTCAACGTCCCAGTGTACGGCGGCATCGACTACATGACGGAGTACGGCAAGAACATGGGTCCGTACTTCCTCGAACTGGTCGGCTTCGACTCGGAGAAGAAGTGGCTGGGCTTCGCGTTCATCTACATCGTGGTGATCTACGGCTTCTTCATGACGCTCTCGTACCTCGCTCTCGAGTTCAAGCGCTACGAAGCGCCGGAGAGCTCAGGTCTTGCCACGACAGATGATGACGAGAATGCGGAGTCGGTCATCACCAGCCCCAACTCGAGCACCGGTTCCGAGTACGCGCTCGTGCAGACGCCTCGTGAGGACCAGGGCGAAGTCATCCTCGAAGTGAAGAAAGCCTCCTCCTCGCCCAAGGTGGCATCGGTCACGCTCGCGTTCAAGGACCTGTGGTACACTGTGCCAGACCCGCAGGATCCAAAGCAGGGCCTCGACTTGCTCAAGGGTATCAGCGGTTACGCTCTTCCAGGAACAATCACTGCGCTGATGGGAAGCTCGGGTGCTGGCAAGACGACGTTGATGGATGTGATCGCTGGTCGCAAGACTGGAGGTAAGATTCAGGGTCAGATTCTCCTCAACGGCCACGCGGCGACTCCTCTTGCCATCCAGCGAAGCACGGGCTACTGCGAGCAGATGGACATCCACTCCGAGGCTTCCACCTTCC
>JAADVL010000176.1:0-47246 GCA_023334995.1 Pythium sukuiense
GTCGTAGGTTTGGTCCAGGAGAAGGCTTATCTCGTGCTCGAGACTGTATTGGACAACCTCTTCGGACGTCGGTGTTCGTCCAGCCGTCATCTCGCGCACTAGCCACTGGAAAACAGGTTCTTCCGACTTCTTCGTCGAGTACATCGTCGTCTTGTGTGGCTCAGCGGCAATCGCGTCCGCACACCGAGCCCACTTGCGGAGGGACGCCTCGTCAAGGCCGTTTGCCGCAGCGAAGCTGCACTTCGACTGCCCTGACGCCTTCCACAACTCGCTGCTTGAGGCGGTATTCCACCGTGGTGTTTGGCGTGCCCGGCTTCCGTGGCATCTCGCCTTCTCTCGCCTTGTCCCTCTTCGTTTGTTTGACTGAGTGCCGCGTTTGACTGAGGTAAGAGGTTATGGGTGAGGTTTAAGGTTTTATTCTGTGAACCGAACCGCCCACTTCCGACCGAATCGTTTTGTTATTGTACTTTGGGTTTCCTCTCGTAACTGGTAACTGGCTGAGTAACCCTATCCCCAGCTGTGTTTGATTCACAGAGAGGTCGAATATCCAGACGGATAAGTCAAAAATCCAAGTTGAAAATGGGCAAATGTGCTGGAGGTGCTGCGGGCGAACGGCCGTATCTCCATGAGTTTTGCGCTTCACACACATCCAAGAGCGGTAGGAGCTTTTGAGATCCCTGGCTACATGGTGCTATCAGGTTTTCGCGCTGAGGAGTCGTTCCGGATTTCATCATTTCCGGGTGACCCCCAAATTCGGTCTCATACTGCTTGTAATAGCACTCGCATTTTGTTTAGGGATTCCTGTAAATGACGTCTGAGTTTGCAGCCCTGTGAGTGGCTCCTGGCTAGCCAATCAAACGTGCCGACTACTCAAACTGGCATTTCCAGCAGCGCATCCCATCGAAATGCGCAACGTGCACCCCGACTCACTCTGACGCGCCGCACGCGGTTCCGCCTCCACGGGATCTCGCTGGACTGAAGCTGAAGCTGAGGTCGGGCACACTCACGTCAGGCGCAATCCCTTGGTCACGATGCCATTCCGCGACTTACGGCCGACTCTCACAGTGGCCTAGAACCGGAACGGCTGCGTAATCCCCTTGTACACAATGCGCCGCACACTCTCCACGACTAGCTATGCGCTCCTGCTGCTGCTGGTCGCCGCATGCACCATGAGCGTGGTCTCCGCCACAGCCAAGACCAAGGAGGACATCAAGAGCGTGTCGGCCATCGACGTCTACGACATCCTGGCGATCATCGTCATGGGCTTCGGCCTCGCGATGGCGGCGTCGGGCGGCGTGGGCGGCGGACCCATCATCGTGCCGCTGCTCGTGCTGGTCATGGGCTTCGACATCAAGTTCGCCACGCCGGCCTCCAACTTCATCATCATGGGCGGCGCCGTGGCCAACGCCATCTTCAACCTGCAGAAGCGCCACCCGTTCGTCGACCGCCCGCTCGTGGACGCTGATATCTGCATGGCCATGATCCCCGCCATGATGGCTGGTGCTGTGATCGGCGCCTTCCTGTCCAAGCTGCTGCCGTCCTACATCATCTCCATCCTGTTTGAAGTCGTGCTGTCTGCCTCCGGATTCCGTACGATGCAGAAGGGATTCAAGCTTCACAAGGCCGAGAAGGCGAAGAAGAAGAAACTGGAAGAGAAGGAGGAGCAGGACAAGCTGGAAGGCGCCACCAGTGACGACAAGAGCGAGGATGCTGCGTACCACCAGATCCAGTCTCCCGTGGTCTCGCTGGGTATCGACGAAGCGTCGAACAAAGCCCACGAGCTGGAGCTGCTGATCGCCCAGGAGAGCAAGTTCCAGTGGAAGAAGCATCTCTTCGTGTTCGTATGCTACCTGGGCATTGTCGTTGCCAGTGTGAGCGGAGCCATGACGAAGTGCGACAGCGTGGGGTACTGGGCGATCCTCTGGGCCGAAGTGCCGTGGGTCTTCCTCTTCACGGCTGGATTCGTCGTGTACATGCGCAAGCACCAGGCGCTGAAGCGGTCGCTGGACTTCCCCATCGCCGCGGGCGACATCGACTGGACAGCCAAGACCGTCGTCTACTTCCCTCTGGGCTGCATGTTTGCTGGTGTCGTCGCAGGTCTCTTCGGTGTCGGCGGCGCCATCATCACGGGTCCGTTGATGATCGAGATGGGCGTCGTGCCGGAGGTCGCGTCGTCCACCAGCGCGCTGCTTGTCCTCTACTCCTCTGCTGCGGCTTCCGCCAAGTTCGCTCTCTTCGGCATGATCAAGTACGACTGGGCGTGTATGCTGTGCGTGCTGGCGTTCTGCGTTACGATCGTCTCGCAAATCTACATCGGCGGCTACGTTCGTCGCACGGGTCGCCAGTCCATCATTGTTTTCTGTATCGGTATCACGATCTGCGTCGGCGTCTGCCTCATGCTCTACTCAACCGTCAAGTCTGTCATTGACAATGCAGGCAAGCCGTTCACAGTAGACTTCTGCAGCAATCGCAAGTAAAAGAAGTCGTAAGCTTCACATCTCCACCAGAGTGTAGAAGCGCTTTTAGGAATATCTAGATCAACTCCATAGTTTTGACTTGTTGACCTGCGCGGCCTCACGAACTTTCTCGTACTGGTGGGGGATGCTAGCATCTCTGTCACCGCCACTCTCCCCCGACTCAACGGGGTACAGTAGAGAGTACTCGTTGCCAAAGTCCGCGGACTCTGGACTCGCTTCCACAGCAGCACCACCCGTGGGGATGATCCGGTTCCGTCTGAACAAAACGTTCTTCAGGCTCAGTTTGACTGGCTTGACTTCTCCACCAGGCACATCCATATCAACAGGCTCGTCTTCATCGCTCTCATCGGCCCCAACAACCTCGGCTTCATCAGCACCATCGTCAGACCCAGATCCAGTGCCGTCGCTGCCAGCCGGATCTTCTTCCTTCGTCGCTGGTTCACCCGATTTGTCCGAGACCGAGACTTGGTTTTCTGGCTCACCCGCCTTCTTGGACTGACTCGGACGGTTTGTGGTCCACAGTCGCTTTGTCCACTCACTGCGCTGCTGACGCACGTACTGCAGTTTCTTCTCATTCGTCACACCCACAATGTCCAGTGTCGCTGAGATCAACGCCGTCTTGACCTCCCGATCCAGCGGCGAGTCCCCGACGAAGCTGGGTGCGTGGTTCACTTCAAACAGCCACGCCTTGCCTTTGGCGTCGAGCATGATGTCGAACCCCAGGATCTCGAAGCACTTGGGTCCCCACTGAGCCTCAGCCGCGTCGTTGGAGCCAAAGTAGCTCTTGTACGACGACTGGAGCTTCGGCTCTACACACAGCAGCGTTTTCACGACGATGTCGCAAATCTGCTTCCATACGAGCGCACTGGATCCACGCCCCGAGTCGTCCAGGTACTTCATAACGGACGCCAAGCTGCGCTTACTCGCCTGGTTTTCCCCATCAACAGTCGTCGCTTGCTGGAACGACTTGCTCTTCTTGTTGATGGCGTAGCTACAATAGAAACGCGTGCGTTTGCTGACTGAGAGGCACTCCAACCATAGATAGCCACTCACTTGGTCAGATGCATCCGCTTCTTGTCGAGATTCTTGCGCGTAGGCTTTTCAAATGGCGTCGTGCAGAAGCGCGCAAGTCCGTTGTGGAAGATGTATATCTTGAGCGGATGCACGCTGAACACGAGCACGTAGATGCGCAGGTCGAACTTGAGCCCGTCGATCAGCAGCGGATTGTCGATGTAGCGCTGCACGACGCACGATTCGTTGGGCGGGAGCTTGGCAAACGACTGGATGAGCGAGATGCCCTTGCCCTGGCACAACGACCGCGGCTTGACGATGTACGTGGCGTTCTTCGGTCCACTCTCCATGGCGCTGCGGAGCTCCACGCTCTCAGCGGGTATGAGGAACGACCGTGGAAAGAAGTCGAACTCGGCTGGCAGCACCTTGTAGATGGCATTGCTATAGCATCGTACCACCATTGTTGTTAATCAGTCAGTCGGCGTGAGACGCTACACGCAGGGAGTCCCACGTACAGGTTGTTGGACAGAAAGTCCTTGCGGCAGATCTCCTCCATGGACGGGAAGTGGTTGACCTTCTGGAAGGGCGAGAGTCGCGGCAGCTCGCGCAGGAGATCGCCACGGTCGCTCCACCAGATATCCCACTTGCTGGGCAGCAGCGTCTGCTCCGTGCTCTTCTTCACGAGGCGGAAGTCGCGCTCGCGCAGACACTTGCGGATGATGGCGTAGCGGCAGGACGTGATGTCCACCGTCACGCGGCACTTGCGGCGGCGACGCTGCTGCTGAGTCGCTGGCTCGTCTTGCGCTGCTGCGGTCACTGCGACTGTGGCGGTTGACGGACCGCTGGGTCGACGTGACAGCGTCGTGGCACTGGAGCTGCTCGCCTTTCCGACTTTCCTCGGCTTGGCGACTGCCCCAGCTAGCACGCTCGCGGCCTTGACGGCCACGCTGGCGATGCCGCCACTGGCACAGCGCTGCTGCTGCTGCGGTGGCTGGCTCTTGGCTGCGACCGTCGCTGTGGTCATCGCGAGGTGAGATGGCGAGTCGTGCGTAGCCACTTGGCGGAAGGGACTGGTCTGATGGTGACGTGTGTCCACCGACTGAAACAACCGACAAAACGTCGAACCAGCAACTATTAGTATACGGAAGGTATACGCTCCCCCGGATACACCGCTTCAGAGTATCCGGAACAGCTCTGCTTGGGTGCCGAAGAGACACACAAGTTGCCAATCTGGAAAGTTCCCACGCAACGCACAAGCCTCCTAGAAGAACGAAGAGCGATGGTTCTGGTCCACGTGAAGCGCGGAGAGAAGAACGAGTTCCTGTACGAGACGACGGTGGACACGTCCAACGACACGCTCTCGCGCGAGCTCTGCCGCATCAACAACACGCGGCTGCGGCTGCAGACGCTGGCCGACGCCCTGCTTGGACTGGCCAAGTACGGCGCCGCCAAGTCTCCCAACGAGCAAGGACTCGACCAGTACCAGGAAGACAACCAACACAAGCCCCGTGGTCCGTATTACGAAGCCGACCCGCTCGGTCTCCGCACGGGCGAGGGCGTCGGCCCGCAGCTCACGGATGTGCTCACGCAGGTGGCGACCGACGCCAAGCAGTACCTCAACAGCCAACTGCAGATCGCCCAGAAAGTGGCCATGAAGCAAGCGGTGCTGAACGAGAAGCTCATGAACATCCGCGGTGCAGTGATGATGGCGTTTCCCATGGGGCTGCCGACGTACGACCCAGTGAAGCTGCTGCTGGATGCGCAGGACGTCGAAGAGGCGCTGGCGGAGAGCTCGGCCGTGCTGGAGGTCACGCCGGAGGACACGACGGAAGTGTGGTGGGCGGGGAAGCAGTTCTTCCGCGATCAGCTCGTGCGGGACCTCGTGGGGAAGAACGAGAAGACGAAGATCGTCGTCAAGCTCCAGAAAAAAGGCGCCGGCATGCCAGCGCGTGAGCCAGCGGTGAGCGAAGACGAGCGTAAGGCCATGATGGCGTTTTACTTCAAGAAGCAAGAGGAGATGAAGAAGCTCGCGGACGATGACGCCGAAGACTACATGATGTCCTCGTGGGCGGACCCGAAGGCGCTCAAGAACTCCCTGCGAGGAACCAACAACGTGCGACCGTTTTAACACGTGTCCTCTTAAATATGACCACAAACGCTGCCTAAAAGTCGTCGTCTAGTGCTCCTTTGTCGTCGTCTTCTCGCTGTAGTATGCGCACGGAAGCGAATCGCTGCTGATCTGTCTCGACTGGTAATTGGGGTTGCGATACTAAAGATGAAGACACCGCGACTGAGTCAGCTTTCATAGAAGTCGCGTCCCCGCCTTCTGCCGGCTTTTTACGCGAATGCCGCTTCTTCTTCTTGTGCTTTTCACGTTCTTTCCGTGGAGAAGAAGACGATGCTGTCGTCGATATTGGCACACGCTCATCAACGGCAGTAGCACTGTGAACGCCGTCGTCTTCTCCCGTTGGCACAGCCTCCACAGGAGCCAAGTCGCGGCTGAAGGTCATGACACGCACACTGGCTGTCCGGTCGTTTGCCTTGGACTCGACTGTTGGCGAACTAGCGATTTCCAACGTACCAGACATCGCACCATTGAGGAGCGGTGGCACACCATCCAAAGGAAGTGACGAATGCCCAGCAGAGACTGAAGGAGCATCCACCTTTGCTGTGATTTCGACCGGCTCTTCGTTGTCAACGCTGTCTTCACCATCTTCCCCGTCCATTGCAATGGCTGACATGGTGCCCACGCGAGAGTTGAGACGCTTGACGGATGCTGCGTCTTGAGATACGTGGCCCGTTCCTCTTCGATTGTGGGTCTTTTTGGTCGGTGTGGACTTGGGTTTTGAGCTCGAAGGGCGCTGCGGTGTTTGGGGTGCGGCTGATGCCACCTCGTTTGGTTTCATGATGCCGCTGACCTCTGTGCTTTGGTGGCTTTCAACAGTGACAGCAATAACGGGGACAGTAGGAATACTCCCATCAAGCTGGTCGGATCGAGGGATATCCCCCTGCTGAAAACCGGTTGATTCGTTGGTGTTGACAACTAGAGAAGGCTCCGAAGCCGACGGGATGGGCGTTTCCGCATCATTTTCATGGAATTCTCGCGTCTCTTTCGCTTCCGCAGTCTGTGGAGCCTCGACTACAGGCGTCGTTGGCCGTGAGCGCGAGGGTGCCTCTGGCGTGTCTCGGGCAGTTGAGATTGCTTCAACGATCGGTGGAACATCCTGCTTCTGGCTGGCATCCGACAAAGCACTCTCGCTTAATTGTGGCTGCGCCCGAGCTCCTTGCACCGCTTCAAATCCCATCTCATTTTCCTCGGCGTTCTTCTTCTCAGAGACTCCTTCCCCCGAAAGCTCGACTGGAAGCTCCTTCTCCGTCATCTTCGGCTGCTTGATTTCCGCCGCACTTTCCTCCGGTGCGCTCAAAACTTCCTTCATCTCTGTCTCTGTGAGCTCTTCCTTCTCTTGTCCACCGAGCTTCTCTTGTTGCCGCGACTGCTGCTGCTCCTGCCACAGCAACATAACTTCATCTCGCTTGTCTCGCTTCAGCACGTCCAGCGCACTCGTCCCACCTCGGTCGGCCAACTTCGCGTCGGCACCACACTGTATCAACAGCTTGGCTACCTCAATCTGTTTCTTGCGGCTCGCCATCAACACCGCCGACTCGTGGCGTGTGGAGCTCGTGGCGTTCAGGAAACTCGGGTCGTCTCTCCATTGCAGTTGTAGCAGCATGCACTCGGCCGCCTTCACCAATCCGTGGACAGCACAGTAGTGAAGAGCCGTGAAGCCGTGGCAGTTCGGACGTTTCCACGCGGCATGCTCTGCCACTGGCAAGTGCCGCAGTAGAGTCAGTGCACAATCCTCCTTCGCTGCCTCGCACGCCAGCAGCAGCGCGTGGTTCTCATTGCCATCAGTCTCGGGAATACTCGCACCATTCTTGATCAGCAACTGCACCACTGCGCTGTGGCCATACTTGGCAGCCACGAGGAGTGGAAACTGCAGCGCTCCGTTACCGCCTTCTCCTCCTCCTCTCGCTCCTCCGCTGCCGCTTGGCGTCGGCTTCGCGCCGGTCGTCGATACGCCGCAGTTTACATTTGCACCGTGCTGCAGCAGCATGAGCACGACCTCCACGTGTCCATTCATGCTGGCACCGAGCAGTGGATTCGCGCGCACATTCAGATCCACAGCCGAGTTGTACACCACTCCCACCTGCGCGTCGACCGGAATGCGCTCCTCCTCGCCTCCTGTGGTGTCCGTGAGCTGCAGTATCATTTGCTGCACAGCAGCCGCCATGCCTTCAAGACTCGCAAGCAGAAGCGCCGTCACGCCCTTTTCGTTGACGAGATGCACGTTGGCTCCCGCTTGCAGCAGCCACAGTGCGATCGACTCATGGCAGTACTGGCACGCGTAGATCAGTGGCGTGCTTTCCCACATGCCTCGGATATTGATGATAGAGAGCTGCTTGGTCGCTGAGATCTCTGCGACGCGCTCTACGAGTTTCTGGTCTCCGTTCTTCACAGCCTTCAGTAGCTGTGTCGAGAGCTCTTCAAAGCCGAGTTGATGCAGACTCAGCGCTCTGTTCGTGAGGAGAATCTGCACAGGCGGACCACCGCCGCTTGCAGCGGATGTGTCCGTCGTGGAGATCGCGGATGGCTTCTTCGCCTCCTTCACAGCCTCGATGGTTGGCGAACTGGATGGTGTCGGCTGGGCGGTGGCAGTCGCCTGAACGGGTACCGTCTTGTTCTGCTTGCGCAGGAAGTTGCAGAGCACCACTGGTCGTTGGCTGTTGTTTGCTACGCCACCGGCAGACACCACAACTCCCAACGGCGGCTGAGCTGCGACCTTGGATTCGGCGGACCCCATCGCGGTGCTCTCGGTTCGACAGCCCTTTGATCGGGCCTCAGAAGCCTCAAGCTGCTATTACAGCGTGTCCAGCGCAGAGAGCGAAAGAGAGAGCCTTCGATCGCTGACGTAGTGGGTCCGCCTGTGGCAGCGTCAAGAATAGAGTCGAGCTTTTGCTAATCGGGGCAGCAACGTTCACAAACACGCACGTGAGAGAAAGCAAACAAACCGGGTTCAGTCGTGGGCGAAGTTCATAAACACACGATACGAATGGAGAGGCAAGTCGAAGTGATCTATCAAACAGATATCATCCTAACGAACGAATAAAAAATGGAGGTTGAGGTGTCTAGCCGAGCTTGAAGGTCGAGGCGCCGCCCGGCGGACCGTACATGCGCTTGGTGCGGCGCTGGTTGTTGTCGACTTCGTTCGCTCCCATGCCACCAGCGAAGTAGTCGGCTGTCGTGTTGTTGCTGCTGCCACGACGTGCGGCTGCAGGTTGGTTCTGTGCAACGACCAGCGAATCACGGGCGACGGCACCAGGAGCGGCAGTGATACGGTCACGGCCACGCTGTGCGGACGTGGGCGTGCCGTAGAACGAGTCCTTGTCCACGATCGGGTTCTGCTCGGGCGTCGCGGACTTGTAGCGACGAGTCTTGCGGTCGTCTATGAAGCTGGACGAGTCATTGTCGCCTCCGCCGTAGATCAGCGAGCCCATGGTGGAGCTGCCGCCTGGAGGCTTGGCACAGCGTGTGCTGGAGCGGTCAGTCATGTAGTTGTTGTTGTTCTGCGTGGGAGCTGCTCCGGAGTTGAAGCGATTTGCCATGGTGCTTGGTGGGGGAGATAAGGGGACTGTCGAGGTCGAGAAGAACTTGAAGAGTGTGTCTGAGAACACAGCAAGTCAATCCTGAGAGCAAGGGAGCCTTGGCATTTGAGCAGAGGGCAGATCTATTTGGAGCGAAGAACACAGGCTGCCCAGCATCGTTGCGTTTCTTCTTGAGCTTCTTCGTGTCCCTGGACGGTGAGCTCAATGTATTAATACGATTCGTCGACGGCGAAGAAGATGGCTGAGCAGAGCCGGCGATAGAATCTGAAACCCATTCTTCGATGGCCACGGAGCCACACTGCCTATGTAGGCGTGTTTGCTGGTGCGGGACGATGAGTGGGTTGAGTCTTAGCATCTGTGACGACTGCGACGCTGTTCTCGATCACGATCATGGTGGTGTCCGCGCCCTCGGTCTCGACCATAGTCTCGGTCTTGGTGCCGATCCCGTTCTCGATCTCGATCTCGACGGGGATCGCGATCTCGAAGGTAGTGTCGGTCTGGGCTTCGACTCCTGCTACGACGACGACTGGATTCTTCTCGTCGTCGGGACCTGCTTGTCTGGGTATCTCCATGCAAATCTCTTCCCATATCTCTCACTCGAAGCGCATCCGTGCACTCACTCCAGTCTGCTGCGACTGCTCGTCCCCAAGGCGTTCGCTCCTCAGTGTTCTTGATAAGGCTAGTAGTTGAAGAAGGCACTTCGACCAGCTCTCGACCTGTCTCCTCACCCAGTTGCGCCATGGACTTGGCAAGGATCTCTCGCATCTGATCGTAGGGACCGGCACGGGTGGATTTCGCTCTGTACGTTGGTCTGCGGCGCTTGTAGTCAGACTTTGCTGGGATCTCCAAGTCTTAAAGTGTCGTAAATCCACCAAGTAAGCTACAGCTGGAAAACAACAAGGCCCAGGCGGATATTGTATCGTACCGGTGCTTGAGCTGCGAGTAGCTTCAGCTCCGTGGACTCCTGCTGCATGATCAACCGACGGCACAGTCACAAGCTACAAAAGAATATCCACCCAGTTAGCCTCGAGGATTCGGAACTGCAGCAGTCGAACTCGTCGACTACGAACCGGCGTCGGGGCGGCCGTCGGCAGCACGCGAAGTCCCACATCAATGACCATGAACATCCACAATGCCGCCACAAACTCCTACACACCAGACACACACAGCGTCAGGATCAGAAATCTACTCCGAATCTCATCAGCCTTCCCAAGGAAGTCTCACCTTGGCCTCTGCACTGCCCAGGAACTCCTCGAGCTCCACGACCACGAGGTCCGGATGGCAGAACTCGGGATGCTCCAGAAGCCCCAGCACGTAGTCGACCATCTCGCCATCCACATCGTCAGTCGCCAGCTCTTGCAGACGTGCTAACTCCGCTCTGATCCAACGCTCGAGCTTCGTCCTGTCGACGGCGACGTCCCCGCTGAGCCCCAGCTGAGCGAAGGCCCGCGGGATGCGGCGCCACGCTCTCACGACGACGTACAGCTCACTCGAGTCCTTCGCGATCGTCTGAAGCGACGAGAGTACGTCGCTCTTAGGAGCAGCGGTCAGTGGATCCACAAGACTGTCGCCGTCGTCTGCGGTGAGCCCGTCGTCCAGTGGCTCGCTGTGGGACTTGTCAGCGTCGTCATCCTTCTGGAAGTCTCTGTTGTAAAAGAACTGAGGCCGAAGAGTGAGCAATCCACGGGACGATAAGGCAACTACCAATCGACCGTACGGCATGGGACTCTGCGCCTCTGTAGAGCTTCGCTCGATGGCACAGTCGCTGAGAAAATAGAGTGCACACAGGTCAGAGTCTCAGAGTCCACACAAAGGTCGTCACGATGAGCTGCCATGGCGCCGTACTGCATGCGATTCCAGCGATGACGCCGGTACGTAGTGCTGCGAATCGAAGCCACAGGCCACGAGCTGCAACGCTGGCTGCAGCTTGAGCCTTGTCTCGCTCAGGAACTCATCGAGTTCACGCCGTAGGCCACGCGCATATTCGAGGAATTCTGCCATGATGAGAGCTCCACCACGACGACTATCGGAACTAATCTAGGACATCGCCGTTAAATTAGGTCATCGGGCCACACAAACAGAGGCTTCAAAACTAAACTAGACTAGACAACTTCAACTGCCGGGCGCAGCGGCTCATTCGCAGACGACGATGACAACGACGCGACCTCAGCTCCTGCACTGCCACTCGACGCGATCAGCGTGCTGTTGTTACTCCGAGGTGTCTGGGAAGTGGCGCTGGTCCGTGACGAGGAGCGCAGCCGCTCAGTGTCTTCGAACGGCGTCTCCAGGAGCTCCTGGCGCTTCTCGGCCACTCGCTTGGCGCGGATCTTCATCATGATGTCGTCCACATCGCCGTCCTTCAGCGCCGCGAAGCTCGAGGTCTTTTTCTTGTTCTTGAGCATCTCGAGGCGCTTCTTTGTCTCTTCCTCCCGTCGAATGCGGCGTTCTTCCGTGATGCGGCGGCGTTCGTTGTCGCGGTCGGCGGTCTGCAGCAATTTCGCGAACGAGTAGAAAATGGAGAAGAACGAGTCGGGCCCGTTCTCGGGGTTGGACGGATCCTCGCCGTAGAACGAGACAGTCTGATCAAAGTTCCGAATCATCGCGTCCAGCTCCAGCTGGATTCGCTCCGAGGTCAGCTTGGCACGCTCCGCGAATGGACGGATGGCATCCTGGAAGCAGTCCTTCACGGGCGCATGGCCACCCTTGCCTTCACCCGCCTGGCCTTCGTCCGTCTTGGACTCTTCGTCGGCCTTCTCGTTTTCCTCCTTCTTCTCCACAAGCTTTGCGTGTTCGTCCAGCTCGTTACAAATCAACGTGGCTGCCTTACGCACCGCAGTCTCACCGGCCTTCAGCACCTGCGTCGTCACGCGACTGGCACTTTCGATCGACGGCAGCTCCTCATCAAAGTTGATAATCGCCGGATCCTTCGAGCGAAGCACCTGCGCGACGTAGTTGAGTAGCGTGATGGAGTTGTCGCTGGCTTTGACTTGGTTCAGCTTGAGTAGGATGCTCAAACGGAATCCCTTCGCACCGCCTCGCGCCGTGCCGTCATTCAGAGCGTTACCCAGTGTCAGAACCACCTTGAAGATCTCACGCAGACGCGCACACTGATTCAGCTCGGCACAGGCGTTGCGGACAGAGTCCACCAACCGCGTCTGCTCTTCCACGTACGTATCAAACTGCCACGTCGCGTGAATTGCCTGCAAGCGCGTCGAGATGCGAGGTACCTGCAGCAGCTCGAGGAAAAACTGCTCAGCGTCACCGAGCAACTTCGGGTTGCCCGTGTACGCCTTCACCGCCTCGATCTCGGCATCTTCTGGCGCAAACTGGATCAGAGCTGAAAGCTTCTCGCTCGACAGCAAGTTCTTGTCCACTTGCAAGATCGCATCTCGAATACTTGCGTACGGAAGACGGAAACGCGCGAGCATAATGCCGATATTGTTGGCGCGCTTGACGTCGATGAGCGCAACACGAGTCGGCGCTCGCTTCTTCATCGCCTTCTTCGTCTCGCTTGTCTCCTTCGCCTTTGCTGGTTTGTTCACGAAAATGTCTGCGAGTTGACCTACGTACTTGTCAAGCACCTGGTCCTTCTTGGCTGGCTTGGCAAACAATGCGGCCAACGGAGCTTCTGTCGATGGGGGTTCCTGCTTAGCGAACTCCTCCCAGATCGTGCCACCCGTAGACGTCTCCTGCACTGTGTCCCAGTACAAGTTACGAAGTTTTGGTTTCGGCGGTGGAGGTGGCAACGCTGGCTTCTTGCTCTTCGCGTCGCTTTCCGGCGCCGTCTCAGGAATCATCGCGTCCGGTGAGTCCAGTAGTTTCGAGTCAAGTCCTTCGGCTCCCATCTTGAGCCCAATCTGTGGACGTGGCATTCCCATCTTCATCAGCTTGAAGTACTTGGCATACGACGGGTGCTCTGAAACCTTAACCTCACGCACTGGGGCTTTGTCCTTGATTTCGTTTCCATCAGCGTCGACAAGGACGTCTGGAGTCTCGAGCAGAGCCGCATTCAGTCCCTCAGCGCTGGCCTTCAGCTTAATGTGCTCGAGAGGCATTCCCATCTTGAGCAGCTTGAAGAACTTCGCGAACTTCTCATGCTCCGACACTGGCACCCCCTTCACCGGTTCCTTGATTTCGTTACCCTCGGCATCCAGCAGTTTGTCTGGCGTCTCTAGCAACGACGCGTCAAGACCCTCAGCTGAGACCTTGAGCTTGATGTGCTCGAGTGGCATCCCCATCTTCATCAGCTTGAAGAACTTGGCGAACTTCTCGTGGTCCTTCACTGGAATGCCAGGGGCAGGAGCGGCGGCGACTTCCTTGCCTTCTGGATCCAACAGCTTGTCTGGAGTCTCCAGAATGTCAGGATTCAGACCTTCGGCCGAGACCTTGAGCTTAATGTGCTCGAGAGGCATTCCCATCTTGAGAAGTTTGAAGAACTTAGCGAACTTCTCGTGCTCTTTCGCGGGAACGCCGACGACCGCAGCGGGCCCACCACTCGTAAACTTGGTACCATCTTCGTTGAGCAACTCGTCTGGAGTCTCAAGGAGGAATGCGTCGAGTCCCTCGGCCGACGCCTTCAACTTCACTTGCTCCACTGGCATGCCCATTTTCATGAGCTTGAAGAACTTCAGGAACTTCTCGTGCTCTCGAACTGGGATTCCCTTGGGCGCTGGAACGAAGATCTTGCCTTCCGAGTCAAGCAGCACATCTGGAGTCTCAAGAAGCCCTCCGTCGAGTCCATCTGCAGAGGCCTTCAACTTGATATGCTCCATTGGCATACCCATCTTGAGAAGCTTGAAGTACTTGGCGAACTTCTCGTGCTCGCGAACAGGGACTCCCACTGATTCCTCAGCGTCTTCCTTCCACTCATTTCCTTCGTCGTCCAGGAGCATGTCTGGAGTTTCGAGCATCTGCTCATTGAGTCCCTCAGCCTTCATCTTGAGTTGGATGTGTGGCATCGGCATTCCCATTTTCTTCAGCTTGAAAAACTTGGCAAACTTCTCATGCTCTTCCGCTCGGACCCCCTTTGGTTTCGACGACTCTTCCTTGCCCGACGAAATGACTTTGTCTGGTGTCTCCAAGATACTGACGTCAAACGTTTTGATCTCACTCTGCATCTTGAGCTGAACTTGCTGCATCGGCATGCCCATCTTCAGCAGCTTGAAGTACTTCATCAGCTCTGGATGGTCGCGAGCAGTAATGACTTCGGCTTCTTCATCGTCGGTCTCGTCCGCAGTATCTGGATCACTCAACAAGAGCTCCTCACCAGAATCAGGCTTGCGGTTTTCGATCACAATGATCGGACCGATGTGGAACCGGAACGTCGGGTCTTCATCAGCACACTTTTGCAAGAACTCTGTGTATCGGTCGCGCAAGCGAAGCACAGCCTTGCGGTCGTCGTATCCCATTTCGTAGTTTCGGACCTCCTCCACAGGCGACAGCAGCGCCACTTGTTTCATCAGTCGCTCGCACAGCGCCCACATCTCCTTGCCAATCACGCGATCTCCTGGGATGAACAATAGCTGTTGTAAGATGGACAGCAAACACGCCTGGAGTTCCGCATCGTTCGACAGGGTTTCCCACAGCGACTTGAACACACTCTCAGCGGACGAAAGGTCCGTCTGCTCATAAATGGTGTCTTTGCGATCATCTTCCATGAAGCGCTCAAAGACTTCGATCTGCTTCTCCATGCTGTCGAGCTGGCTGCGCAGCTGCGTGACGCTGCTGCTGATCATCGTCTTGCCACCACCGAGAGGACCTGATTCATCCGTGATAGATGGGATCGACTGACGGTTGCTGCTCGTCACCGAGAAACGATCGAAGTCCGTGGACGAAGTGCGTTCACGAGGTGATGACGGTGCACTTCGTGTCATCGATTGTCGTCGGTCTGAGCTCACAGGGAAACTCGTGGTTCGTAAGCTGGCTTCAAGCTGGGCCTTGACAGCAGCACCTAGCGATGCTGCAGCTGCAGTTGCAGTTGCTGCGGTGGCAGCGGCTGAAGCTACTGCCACTGGTTCAAGATGAGGCGTTGAGTCTCGGTTCACTGGCGACGGAGGCGCAGTATCCACTCGAGATGAGGACATAGCCAAGTCCGGGGGTGGCCCAGAAAACGATGGGAACTTCTGCCTTTGCACAGCTTGGGACTTGGCACGGATCTCTTCGAAGTACGTCGCCATTTTGAGTGCGATGAAGTCGGATCGGATCGCCAGTCGGTCCTCCAGACGGATCGCCTTGTTCACGATGATGTTGACAAAGCTGAGCACATCCTCCTTGAAGGCGAGCGAGTATCTCGTGGACTTGAGGGCGTCTCGCAGGCAGCTGAAGCGGATGGTTTCACCCTTGGTGTCCTTGTAGTGGTTGAAGGCTTCGATGACTGCTTGGTGGCCAGCAGCGCTGTTGTAGCACACAATACCCAACAGCTGCAGCGTGTGCTTCTTCAGGTCACCGTTGTCAGTGTGGAAACACAACGCGACGCGCTTCACCAAGCCGGGGACGTTCGTGATGGCTTCGACTCCGGCCGTAAAGTGCGTGATCGACCGCAAAATACGTAGCACGACATCGCAGATGCGAGTCGCCTTCTCGAACTTCGAGTGCTCCACTGGAAATGGAGACGGGTCTGGCAGCTTCATGGTCAAGTAGTCCAGACCAAAGCGTCCGAGGAACGCCTCCACCCACTCAGCAGACCTGGTCGAGATCTTGTTACGCAACGACTCGAGGTCCCGCAGGCCGCGGTTGTCCCAATTGAGCTCGACGAGGCTTTCGGCGACGCGCGTGGCATCTGCGATGCTGGCCTGCGCTTGGTCTTCGCTCTCGTGCTGCTGAGCGTACCACACAACGTGCCACTTGTTCTCGAGTGGCTCGATACGCACAAGCTCATCCATCACGTCGTCTGGCACGCCTCGCTTCACCAGCAGCTCCCTGTACATCTCGTTCACTGTGTCCTGTGACGGCATCGGCGCCTTCTCTTTCGCCTTGGGTGCCGCGCCGCCCGTCGGCATTTTGTTCGCGAAAAAGCCGCGGAAGTACTGCAGTTTCTCATTAAACGTGCCGGAATCTTGTGCTGGATTGATCATCGAAGACCGGAAGAAGCTCGAGCGCCGCGGCCTCGTAGTCGCGTCATCAATGACCTCGCCGGGGGCCTGTTCTCGCCGGAATTCGAGCTTGAGCGGCCACGCGCTCGGCTCTTGCTGCAGCTCCATGGCGTGCTTCACGATCTGTTCGAACGGCATGTCGTCGATGAATGTCTGGTGGATGATCTGGAGGATGTCTCCGATGCGCACACGGCCTGTTTCCTCCACGAAGCCCTTGCGGCCGCCCTGGAGGGGACGAAAGCCCTTGACCACGGCGCCTCGCTGGGGCTTGTCGCGCTCCACGTGACGCGCACGCAGGTCCAGTCCAAGCGGCCCGACGGTCGGAACTTCCACCGAGAACACCAGCGGCCGATCGGCGGCGCGCGGGTCGCTGCCGAAGAACGAGCTGCGCGACACCAAGCTCGCGATGGAGCCGCCTGTCTCCGAGTGGCGTGACGGCGCCGTGCCGTTGCCGTTGCTGGCACTAGTGCCGTTGCCATTAGTGTTGCCGTTGGCCGCCGTGGCGGGCGTGGAGCTCGTGCTGCCGCCTCCAATGGAGCCTCGCCGCCGCCACATCTCTTACTTCTTCTTCCTCTCTCTCTCTCTCTCTCTCTCTCTCTCTCGGTCGACTCGCGGTGTCTGCGCCTCGCTCCGACCGGCGCACGCACGCGTTTGCGTCTGCTTGTGGGGGCTCGTAGGCGTCTGTGTCTGGGTCGCGCCGATGGGCGTGTATGTACGCACAAGGCCAGGCAGCTCGCGCGGCTTCTTCGCCCTGTTCCCCTCTCGTCAGCGTGGTGATGGCTCCTCACCTCACTCGCCTCGAAGTCGGTTGATCATGGTACCGTGTACCTATGGGTGCGCTTAGTGTGGACCACACTACTGACTGCGATCTTCCTGACGGAAGAATCCTCTAGGCCACTTCAACGACCCGTCCGCGACATTTTTCCCGTCGCAGACTGTTGACGATCCGATTCGACGTGGAGCTCAACGTCGCCTTCTCCATTATTCCCGTAATTCGCCACACTCGCAAACGCAGCCGCCATGGTCTTCTGCTTCCTGTGCTCGGGCGACCCCATCGACGATGACATCCGCAAGGACAATGGCCAGCGCTTCGCCATCTCCATGATGCAGGCGCCGGGCGCCGAGCCGCTCTGTACGTAAACGGGATGGGATGCGACGGAAGGCGTACAGAACTGAAGTCTAGTCGCCATGCCTTGCAGGCTGCCTGGCGTCGTGTGTGTGTCCGTGCTGCGCGCAGATCTACATCCGACGCAAGGCGCTGCACTATGACATGGCCAAGTACTCGTGCTGCCAGGGCTACATGGACGGCTTCGTGCCGGGGCTCACGGCGGGCCAGTGCGGCGAGTCGTCGTGTCCGAATGCCTGCTTGTGCATTGAAGTACGGTGCCGCACTTCCTTTCTTCAGTTGTCTTCACTGTGAACTGACTGCATTCGTACTGACTGACTCGGCGACTGCTGTCTTTGTTGTAGGCGTTTGCCTGCAATGGCTGCGCCGTGTCGGCGACGCGCCTCATGGTCATGGATCGCCACAACCTCCGTCCGGACGAGTGGGACAACCGTATCATTGTGAGTTGTTGTGCCCCGCCTCACTGTATCTCCATACAAATCTCACTCTATGCCTGGCACTGTAGCGTTTCAACAACTGCATCCAGCTCGCCAGCGTCATCTGCCAGTGCCTCGCCATTTGCGTCCCGGCAGCGCGTGACGTCGCCGACTCGCTGCAGTGCATCGCGCAGTGCACGTACGCATCCACTCAGGGCTGCATGACGGTACGACACCGTTCCTCTGTTGCACAGCGCCCATCCAGTAGCCAGAGCCACTGACCCCACTCTGTACAGGCTCAAATCAACGCGGAGCTCAACAAGCGCGAGGACTTTGCACCAATGACCAACGAGGTCATGGAACGAGTGTAACCAGGTTACACCCCGCCTACTCAAGTATACTTGTATTCGTTTGTTCGGCGTTTACTTTTGGAGTTCTTGTTCTAAAACCTCACATCTCGCAAAACCTATATAAAACCTCGCTGCCATTTTGCCCAGTGCCTGGAAGAGCTACGCCAATACGAGTCGAGTGGAAAAGGAGCCATGGAGATTGAGTCGCCGAGCGCCGCGGCCACGGTCCAGGGCAAGGTCACGGGCATCATCTACCCACCGCCGGACATCCGCGCCATCGTCGACAAGACCGCGCAGTTCGTGGCGAAAACCGGCCGCAGCTTCGAGCGCAAGATCGCCACCGAGTCCGCGTCGTCGCGCTTCTCCTTTTTGAACGAGTCGGATCCGTACCACGCGTACTACGAGCACAAGATCAGCGAGTTTATCGAGAAGGCCAATGCCCCTCCTGCATCTGAAGCAGCGCCAGCGGCAGCTGAGGCTGCAGCGGTGAAGACTGAGAAGGAGGACACGGCGAGTCCGCCGCCAGAGCAGACCGACGCAGCCACTGCGCCTGCCATTGAAACGAGTGGCGACGTGGTCGTGGAGAAGAAGGCAGTGGAGACAGTGACCGCGAAGGTTGCTAAGAAGATCCGCGAGCAGGCGCTGCAGCCACCGGCGGAGGAGAAGTTCAAGATCAAGCACCCGCACCTGAGCGCGCTGGACCAGGAGATCATGTACGTGACCGCGCAATACACGGCGCTCAGTGGCAAGACGTTCCTGGCCGGCCTGGCTACGCGAGAGCAGCGCAACCCACAGTTTGATTTCCTCAAGCCCACCCACGCGCTGTTCGCGTACTTCACGGCGCTTGTGGAGAGCTACGCCTTGGTGCTGGGGAAGAGTGACGACCAGATGCAGAGGATAGAGGAGGGCATGAACCGCATGAAGGTGCTGGATCGCTGCGTCCACAAACTCGAGTGGATGCGCCAGGAGCAGGAGGAGAAGGACAAGGAGGCTGCCGAAAGCGACGCCGAGCGGCTCGCGGCTTCACAGATTGACTGGCACGACTTCGTGGTCGTCGAGACGATCACATTTAACGACGAAGAAGAGGCCGCTGCGCTCGCAGCAGCTCAAGCCGGTGGTGTGAAGGAGGATGAAGATGATATGGACATGGACATGGAGGACGAAAGCGACGATGACTCCAAGCCCCAGATCAAGGTCGTTCAGGACTACGTGCCTCTCGCTTCCGCGCAATCGGGTGGCGTTCAGAGTCAGTCGATGCTCACAGTCGATGGCAAGGCTGTGTCATCGGCAGAGGCAAACGAACACATGCGCATTCTGCTCATGAATCCAAAGTGGCGTGAGGAACAACAAAGACACTTAGAGAAGCAGAAGGAGAGCTCGTATGCTGCAGGCGTGGCGATCGCGGACTCGCTCAAGCGCTTCGCAAACAAGCGTGTGGATATTTTCTCGTCTGCAGCAGAGGAAGAAGCCCGTTTGCAACGCGCTCATGACGCCCCTCATTCCACCGTGGTGGTCCCGGGTCACGGTGACGATGAAGATGAAGAGCCGACCGACGCCCAGACCGAGACTATGGCAAGTGCGCCACCACACTCTCAGTTCCAACCAGGCTTCGGATTTCCACCAGGTGCTGCACCCCCAGGCTTTGTTCCAGCTGGCGCCCCTCTCGGGTTCCCACCAGGGATGGCTCCACCGATGGGCTACCCACCACCCTTTGGTGCACCTGGCCAAGGTCCACCGGGAATGGGTCCACCAGGCATGCGGCCTCCCGGCATGGGACCTCCGGGCATGGGTCCTCCGGGCATGAGTCCTCCGGGCACAGGTCCCCCAGGTATGGGTCCACCGGGTATGGGTCCTCCAGGTACTCTTCCAGGTCCTCCTGGTGTCGCTCCCGCCGGTTTCCCACCAGGCATGGCTCCGCCTGGGGTGGATCAGGCATCTGAAGAGCCATCAGCGAAGCGTCAGCGCACTGAAGGCTCTTCGCTGTTGACAGAGCAGGAGTTCGCCGCGTTGCATCCGGTGAGTAGACACCTGCAGTTGTTTTTGAGGCAGTGGACCCTTGATCTGACAAAGTGTATGTTTAAATTGTTTCCAGGGCAACGTGCGCTTGATCATCAAGGTTCCACACGACGCCGAGAACGAGCAGTGGAAGCTCAACGGCCAGACCTTGACCGTTGAGATCGACGTGAAGTCTACAATGCGCGACCTGAAAGACAAACTCTCGGTACGTACTTTTCATTGGCCTGGTACAGTTGAGGCTGCTCGCTGACTTGCTAACCGCTTCATGTTGTACTTTATGCAGAGCGATTTGGGCGATATGCCTGTGAACAAGCAGCAGCTGAAGGCGACAGTCGGGTTCTTGAAGGACTCGCTCTCCTGCGCTCACTACAACTTTGTCAACGGCACAGTCCTGGAACTCAGTGCACGCCAGCGTGGTGGCCGACGATAGATGATGCCATTCAAACGCAAATAAAGCCGACGTCCAGTCAATGCTTATGGTTTGATTGTTCATACATGGAAATGGCGGCCATGACTTAGCCCTCGAGCTGCTCCTCCCTCGAGTCGATTTCCTCGGCGCACTTGACCATGTACTGCAACTCCACAGCGAGGTTCTTGGTGGCCTCGAGGTCCTTGTCGTCGTCGTAAACGCTTCCGAGCTTCTCGATGATCTGGTCGATGAGACCCGACACTTCGCTTCGGATACGGTCGAGCTCCTCAATCGTCGACGCCTCCTCAACGCGCTCTCTACGCATAAAGGAGTTGGTCATAAAGTAGTTGGTCATTCTGGGATGATACACATGGCATGGATGAAACGCACCGGATCTCCATGGTCTGCATGAGCAGCTGCGGGTCGACGGCCGTGCTCGACGACTCGTTCAGTGCGTCGATACCATGAAGCGTGAGCTAGTCCACGCAGCACAGACCCACACATGAGTGATCATCTTCGCTGAGATCGCAGGGTGAGTGGGTGAGACTCGTACCAGGTACTTGACGCGCGTGTTGGGCGTCTTGAGCATGTTGTAGGCGTCATTGACCACGGCGGCGTTCATGGCCGACAGTTCCTTCTCAAACTGTTCAAGGTGTCAGTCCACAACAGAGCCATGTCATACCATGCTATGCATCACGCACCTCCGACTTGGAGCCGAACAGGTCCGGGTGCAATCGCTTCTGCAGCTTCCAGTACGTTTGCTCCATCTTGCGCTGCTCCAGGTTGAAGTTCTTTGGCCTACAGTCACGGAATCGTCTCGCCACTTGGCTTGCAACAAGTGGATCACTGTGGTATGCGTACAGTTCAAAGAGCTCAAAGTAGTTGCAGTGCGAGCTGCTGTGCAGCGGCTGGATGGCGTCGCACGACTTGCAGAAGAACGAGCAGCAGTCCGTCGCGTGGTGGCAGTTCCAGCAGTTCTCTACGACAAACCAACGATGTCGTCACGTTACGCCACTGTCACCACACCCTGTAGGGGTACGAATTATGACTCACTGTCATCCTCAGCAGCAGCGGCGCTCCCGGCGAAGCGGCGCGCCATTGGGGTGCGCATAGAGGCGGTGCTGCGCGTGGCGCGGCGCAGCGATGTCGGCAGCATCTTGCTGATCATCGTCGTCGGCACCTCCGTTTCCAGACTGATGGCGCACTTTGTGGTGCCTTGCTGCGACCTTCGTACAACATTCACACAACTCCATCATAGAAAACATGCGACATGTGAAAATGCCATTCGATGAAAGATGAAGAGCTCTGCGATCACGATGACGACGGCGGCGACGACGCTGGCGGCGGGAACGACAGCACCACCTTCTTGCCGTTGAGCGTGTCGCGGAGGAGGCCGTTGGCCGCGCGGTGGATGTCGAACTTGCCGCCGCGGATGTGGTAGCCGCGCTGCTTCGCGTAGGACTCGCACAGCGTGTACGGCGTCCAGTCTGTCGTGATCATTCATGTTAGTGATTGTCCTCCTCATAGAAGCCAGGCCACTGATAACTGACTCACCTTCGTCGTCGTCTTCCACTGGCTTGAGCTTGTACACTTCGTGCATTGGCGGGTCGCAGTTTTCCGCAATGAAGCGAATCGCACTGAAGGGCTCACGCGTCTGCGCGATCGGGTAGCTGCCGAATAGAATCTGCAGCGCGACCGGCACATTGAATCGCGGGAACACGACGCCAGGACAGTCGCACACCACGACCTTCTGAACGAGGCCACCACAGCCAAGCAGTTCGGGGTGCGGGAAGTAGTGGGTCTGGAGGTGCTTGGTGTGGCCTGGAGTGGCGGACACGCTGACGAGCTTGCGGTCGAAGAGACTGTTGAGTAGCGAGCTTTTGCCCACATTCGGTTCGCCCACAAATCCAATTGCGATCGCCTCTTCATCCTCTCGACGCACGACTTCTCTTTGCGAGAGGTCGATCGTCACGCTCACGTCTCCAATCAAGCGCAGCAGCCGGGCGTTTGTCTCCTCTGCGAACTCGCGATTGTACGAGAGCACAGGGATCTCATCGTCGTACCTCTTCGTGATGTACTCCTCCCATGCCTTCACTCGGTCTGCTGGTACGATATCCGCCTTGGTGAGGACGATCACGATGCGTTTGGCTGGGAACGTCGTGCGGACGTGCTGGATGAGCTGGTCGCTCAGATGCAGTAAGGGGCAGCGCGCGTCAGCGAGATGCACGAGCACGTCAGAGCGCTCAATCGTGCGCCAGAGCTGCCGCCAGACCTCGATATTCCGCTCGAATAGATTGATGGGCAGCCCGCGTTCCGCCTGCAACTCTTCCACTCGCTCCGTCCACTCACGATACACTTGGTCTTCCGCGGCGATCAGCTCCTCCGGCGTCATGTCGCGAGACCACTTGGGCTTTGTCAGAATCGGAGGCTGGTTCGCTTGGTCGTGAACGCCAACTTCGTAAATCTCCTGCGAGTTACCACGATCCACTGCGTACGAGAGCAGCCGCGTGGCGTCTTTCTTGCGTGCCTCGATGGCGCTCTTGGACTCCTGCTGGAACACGGTGCGCAGGTCGCCGCGGCCATTCTGCAGTCCCATACAAGGTCACTACAACCGCCCACAAACATCATACACAGCCATACACGTACGTTCACTTGCGCTACTGGCGGCGCTTCAGCAGCGGCCTCCTTCTCCTCGTCCGAGTCGCCATCGTGGCGGTGGCGTTGGCGCTCGCGCTTGTCTTGCAGCTGCCACACCACCAACAACATTAACATGCCTATTCGTTTCATTCACTGGGAGGTGGCAGTGCTGCACGCACTTGCTGCTTCTTGGCCTTGCCGCTGAACGGCTTCTTGCGCGTCATGACTGGTGTGGTGATGATCTTCTGGGTTGTTCCAACTAGGGTTTCAACTTCTGCCTTATTACATTACTTTTCGTCTCTGGAGAAGCAACCTACTGATATAAATTCACTTACGCACTGGGGTGGCTGCACCCGACCGACGCAGCGCGTTGGCTGCCGCCGATGCAGCGTTCACAGTCGGCGTGAACGTGCAGCTGCGCAGCTCTCTCTCCTCTCTCATCTTCTGGAGCTTGGCCGTGCGCTTGCGCATGTAATCTGGGTCGTACAGGCGGCTGGATACATTCATGATGTCGGTCTTCGCGGAGCGGATCGAGCCGATAGAGGACGACGCAGCCGAGTCGCGCGAGCACACGGACGTGCGGTTGTTGGTCTTGGGGATAAATGACAGGTTGAAGCTCTCTTGGCGGTCGCGGATGGACTTGAGCTTGGCGTCGCGCATCTTGTAATAATCGGGTTGGTACAGTCTCGAGAACACAGCGCCACCGTCCGTGCGGACGGACGTTCGAGACTTCTGCGAGCCGCACACTGATCCGTCTAAGTTGCCGCTTCGCCGGCTGTCCAAAGGAGCTCGCAGCAGCGAAATATTCTCTTTGGTCAGTGCCGCCACTCGCGTGCTGGAATAGCGACCAGGCGTCGGTCGTGGAGGAGCTCCCGAGTCCGAGGAGAACGACGTGTTGAGGTTCGACGTGAAGCTGGACTGTCTGCTGGAGATACGTCCACGCATTGACGTGTCCACGGCAGTCGCGTGCCCGTCCAGCGAGTCCGTCTCGCCGTCGGAGGAGGAATCGCGCGGCCCGAGCTTGAGCGCCGCCGCCTGCAGGCGCGTGACTTGTTGCATCAGCTCCTTCACGGACGGTACGTCCACCATGGCGTCCACGTCGTCGTCATCGTCGAAATAGAGCCGTCGGATAGGGAGATCTGAAAGAGAGCGAGAGGACACGCCCGCCGAGGGCGGCGGCGACGCGTGCGGGCTCACGGCCAGCATGCTGCCTTCGACGTTGGATGCCTTCTTCGCCCTTGTCTTGACTGTGGCATGACTTCGCTCAAGTACTGATCAAGTAATTTACTGTAGTATTTTGTGTATTGTTGAAATATTTGCAGTATAACCTTCTATATGGTGTCTATTTTGGTAATTATGGAGATCCGGCGCGCTCGTTTGAATGAGCCTGGGGAGTGCCAAGTGGGAAGGACGAGCCAGAGACAGAAGAAGCGCCGACAGAGTGGCGATGAGCACGCGCAGCAAGGATCCTCCCGGCGCCAAGAGCAAACCCAGCAGCAGCAGCAGCAGTGGCAGTGGCGACGGGGCTGCTGCATCAGCGGTGATGACGACGGCCTCTGCGACGAGTGTGGTGACGACCACGTACGCATCCGTGAGCTCCTCATCTGCGGCTGTGACGACCAAAGCGTCGCGAGCCAAGTCCAGCGTGACAGCGACTGTGTCGGCCACGACTGCAGCCACGACGGTAGCCACGTCCAGTGTTGGCGTGAGTGGTACAGACACGACGACGACGACTGTGGCGGCGACGACTGTGGCGCCGCATAGCGAGCCGCCGTCCCCTCCGACGAGTTCGAAGGGCGACGGGGAGCCTCGCTCCCAGCCGCGAAAGACGCAAGGGGCGACGACGCCTCCGTCGCCTCTATCCGAGAACGTACCTCCGTCGACGCAGGTGGATGTGTCCCATTGCGCGCTCTGCGGTGCCGACGACAGCGCTGTCGCGGTGGAGAAGATGGTGTGCCGATGCTGCGGCTGCACCTTCCACGCCGAGTGCGCCAACCTCCCGCAGACGCCCGAAGAAGGCGAGTTCTTCTGCCGCTGGGACTGCTTCACGACGTTCCGTAAAAACCAGGGCGTCCCTCCCAAGACTCCACTCGGCGATTTCTCGCGACTGGCGGCAGGCGTCGAGTCGATCTTGGGCAGCATGTCACGACGCAATGCACCATTACCACCGCATGGAGGCCCAGTGACTCGAGACATCGGGCTCCAGAACCGCGCACGCGAACGGGCGAGCAAACGAGCCCTCCAGTCGACAACGAGTCGCTCGCGCAGCTCCAGCCCGTACGAAACGCATGACGTCCGTGGACTGCCAGGACCTGCTCCTACCAACGGCTACGGTCGTGAAGGTCGCCATCCCGGAGACAGACTGTCGCGCCAAGCTCCACAGCTGCAGCAGCGCGCATATAACCCGCACACCGATGTCACTCAGGTTGACGACGATGAGCCCCTGGCACCGCCACGGTCTCCACGATCCAGACCACCTCGTGCTGTCGGACACCTCCCAGTGGACGAAGCTCCATTTGATGATCCAGACCAGGTGCGTGGGAAGCGAGCCAAATACTTACCACCAGACGATCCGATGATGGGCGTCGATCCACGCGGCCACGCGTCTTCGCTCCGCGATGCGTACGGACCACCGCCGCGACGCAGTGGTCACTCGCCAGGTCACAATGGTGCCAAACCATTTCCGAGTGAAGAGTCGCCTTATCACCGTGGAAGTGGTAGTGGTATCGACCCAGCTGCTTTGTATGACCACCGGAACGGACCCCGCGGCCCTGGTCGTGGCCCAGCGATGCCACCTCCGGTTTCAGGCTTGGGAAGATTAGTCAGTGAGCAAGGCAGCCGAGGCAGCAACGTTCGTGGCTCTCACAGTCGACCGAGCAGCGGAAACTCCAGATACTCTGACCGCGTGAGTGAAGAGTTCGAGGCGTCCTTGGCTACTCGTGGTGACCTTCCTTCAGGACCTCTACGCGGCCGTCCAGCGCCTGCAGATCACTTTGTCGAGCGTGAACGAGGACGTCGTGGATATCCACCTGCCACAGGTCCCCCGCGTGGCAAGCACGCCTACACATCGATGCCGTCAGCAAAGTATAACATTCCATGGCTCAATCCAGCGGCTTTCCCACAAGGTCTTCGCGAGCGCTTCAAGTGCAAGCCCGACAACGCCAATGGCGTCTTTCGCATCGACCTGTCGCCCGTGTTTGCGGACAAGACGACGCACTTGTACCAGTCGGAGATAGACTTTTTCTTCCGCTGCTTTGAATCGGCAGATGTGAGTCTCGTCGTGAAGGGGATGGCGAGTGAGCTGAACCAGTACATCTGGGCGTGGCCATTCATCCTGGAGAGCTGCGGCTATGACACGCACTTCACGTTCGACCACTTCCAGTTCCGTCAGAAGCCGGGTGAGTTGCCAGAGCTGGAGTATGTCGGGGAGCTGCGACTCTCCATGGCCGCGTACAACGCCTACCTCGAGCGCTGCTTCTCGGGCAGTCGAGCGAAGGATGTGCTCGTCTTGGAAGATCATGTCACGAAGAAACCCATCACACTCGTGGCTGCCGAGAACATCATCGCGCTGAACGACCTCGTCATCGCGGAGCACTGCGCGCAGCTATACAACGACCTCATCAAGAGCTTCCAGTGGGACGTGTTTGCCGGCGGCATTCACTGTCTGCTGCAGTACCTCCCGCAGGCCAGTCGCCACAAGCGATTCTCCAGCCCGCTTCTTCATTTCAACTTCCCAGGCGCGCGTGGGCGACTGCGCGATCCGGGCAACGGCACGACGGACCAGGCGTACCAGGTGCTCGTAGGCTCGCTGGAGCTCGTGATCTTCGAGCGTCTGGAGCCAAAAGACCGCGACACTTTCCACAGTGTGCTGTACTCGGCTGGCTACGACCCCAAGGCCAAGCCGATGCTGCTGGACTCTCATTTGCGAGTGCTACGGTACGTTTTGAACCGTCCGTTCGTGTTTATATTTGCGTGGCTTCCGCTCATCTAATGGGTCATTTTTGTGAATAGGGACGCTGGATTCACCTGGTCGACGGTGCTGCTGAACGACGGCGAGTTCGTCCACGTGAACAAGGGCCGTCTTCACTTCTGGCGCGTCGTCGAGCCTGCCGTCGTGCGCGGATCCATCATCAACTCCCCGTGTGTGTTCCTGTCATGGGAGTGGGTCTACCAGGGCGTCTCACAGCGTGGTATCTCCACCGAGTGTTGGGTACGTGCTCGCTACTATTCGCAGGCGGCCTGATCTTCTCTCAACTGACTGTCGCTTGCTATGAATCCATGCAGTTTGCCATGAAGAACGCGAGTCTGTGCACGAGCGGCTGGGCATTCGACCCTCGCCGCGCCATCGTCGAGGCCGCCAAGTGTGGTGTCGCCATCGTACGCACGGGCCAGTTCCTCACGTCGCTCGCAACACCCAATGTCCCCGCTGGGCTCTTGCAGCTTGCGTTCGCGAGTCCAATATCGTCCGCCGCCATCGACCGCCAGGTCGTCGCGCAGCGCCAGGAGCAAATGGTATTGTTCCTAGAGTCGATTCTGCCGTGCATGGACGCGATCGTGGAGGAGGAGTTCGAGCTTGGGCTGGTCAAGGACGACAGCGACGACTTCCGCAAGATCTTCGACGACGAGATCATGTGGAAGGTCGTGGACACGGCGCTGACCGCGAGCCACCCGCTGCGCGTGTCCGTGCAGGACCGCGACTACAGCTGCGGCATTTGCGGGCTCGAGCTCACCAACATCTACAAGCAGTGTCTGGGCTGCACTGTGCACGCGCACCGCAGTCGCCCGAACGTCGAGTACCCTGTGTTCCGCATCTGCCTGCGCTGCCACGCGCAGCCCGAGCACCACCTCTTCAAGCCGCGCGCGCTGCACCGCTTCAACGACAAGCTGTGCAGCTCGGAGGGCCACACGGGGCTGCTGCCGGCCACGCGGCGCTACCAGTCGGAGCGCAGCTACTTCAAGTGCCGCTGCACGCCGTACGTGCGCTGCACCTACTGCGGCGGCTGCGAGTCGTGCTGCTGCCTGTGCCACACGCTCTTCCAGACGCGCTTCCGCTCCACGGCGCCAGGTACGTCTCGGTCTACCTATCTACCACTGCGCCTGTCGCACAATGCGGAGCTGTGTGTGGACGTGTCTAACTCTTGCGTGCATGGTGATCTTTGTAGAACATCTGGACCACTTGCGAACGGACGTGGTGGAGGTCATCAAGGGCCACAAGCTGCAGCAGCAGGAGCGCCTGGCGCTCGAGGAGAGATGAGCGCGCACGCACACGGCCATCGAGACACAACACAGCAGGCAGATGCAGCTGCAGTTTAAATGCACAAGTGTCGACACTGGTGGTCTGGGCGGGTCGGTGTAGTGAGCTGTTGCGTTCGTACGGTATGATGGTTTAGCTGCTGGGCGAGGGGGTCCCGGACAAATAGTAGAAGGAAGTTGCATTACGCACGCGTACGATTCCGCGTTTTACGTTGAAGCGGCGGTGGCTTTCCGTCGAAAGATACGGAAGGCTCACTGGCTTCCATGCACGTGCGGCGCCCCTTCCATGGTGGAAGCCACGCATGTTGAAGTTGCGCTTGCAGTTGGCGGTTCTTCAAGTGATCCAAGCACCCAACACCAACAAAACCAACCAAAACCAACACCAACAAAACCCAACAAAACCAGTAAAACCAACGACTCTGGATATCTTCGGAAATCTGGATCCAGAGGTTTCCTCGAGTCTGTGGTCCACAGATAAGATCTCGAGCACAGCCACAGCGTCCATGTCAAGAAGCGAGCGACGCGCCGCACGTCACCGTGTTTCCGTCCAATCAGCGCGCGACATTTCGTCGACAGGTCGCTGCGCTGGCGTGATTGGATCTCAGTTTCCTCTGACTCAGGTGGTGAGGACTGGGGTTGGCCCCCCGCCACCGAGTGACACAAAAGTGTACAGTCACATGCGCGCCATCTCCGCCACCAGCCCCCACAACTGACTGTCTACAGACGGGCCTGCTCTCCTCTCCTCCTCTGCTCCGCTCCGCTCTCCTCTCCGCTTCTCTGCTCTCCGCAACCTGTCATTCGGCGGCTTGATCTTCTGGACGCCACCCGACGAGGAGCTACACCACATTGTACGCTTCGCGTTCCATGTCTCCCCGTCGTCCGTCGCTCACTTGCCGACCCATTTACTGCCTCCCACTCGCGAGCGCCATCCTCTGAGCCGCACGCACGCACTACCACACCACACCCACCCTCCACCACTTGAGTCACCGCCCCCGACGCGCACGACGTCACTCACGGCGCAGGAATCCCGAGATTCCCATTCCATTGCACGCCACGCCACGCGAAAGAAGATGCGGAGAAACTACGCGTCGCTCGACCTCACGGCGCTCAGCGGCTCCGCTGCAGACGACGAGCCGGACGCCGACGCACTGGCCATGGACTTCGGCTTCTCAGACGACGCGCGCGAGGCGCAGGCCGCCACCGGCATCGCACAGCTCCGGCTGGACGCCGACGAAGACCACTTCACGGCAGGAGGCTTCTTCGGCTCTCCTCAGGGCAACGTCGGCTTCCCAATGGAGCTGCTCTCCATGCTGACCGACGGCAACCTGACCCCTGTGGCTCCTGCACTGCATACGCAGCCTGCCCTCGAGCCACGGCCGACGTCCCCTCCAAGCGCCGTGCCCATGAAGAAGACTGGTCTGCCGTCCATTCGGCCAGCCACCAACGAGCCGGTGCGGCGGACGTATTTGCCGACGTCGGCGTCGCCGCCGGACTACGCGTCCATGTCCAAGCTGTCCATGTCGTCGTCCGCCGCCTCCATGCGGATGGCGGACTGCATGGCTGCTGGACCCAAGCCGCTGGTGTCCATCCAGCGTAACATCATCCAGAGTGTCTGAAGCCCACGCAACACACGCATCTGATGCTGCCACCGCTCCACCGACAGCCAGCACAGTACCCTCCCATTACTGTCGCTGCGCCCGCGCACAGTACCTATCTATCGACTTATCTATCTACCAACCTATCTATTCCATGAGTAAACTGCCGTCCGGCTTCCCCATCTGAGTTTGTGTGCATGTCGCGTCGTGTCGTCTGCATGATCGCACCCGCAGCTTCCCATCTCCGCAAGCGTCGCGTGGTCAGTCGCCCCTGCTAAACCGAATGCCCATCCCTCTGCCGTTGGCGTTGCCTCGCTCTGGATCCCACGCGGTCCGCGTCACGAACGGATTGCCATGAGCCACCACGACGCCTTCCACGACGACGGGCCTCCGATCTCGCAGCTGCGAGCCGCCATCCGATCGCTCGACTCGTACGTGAATGGCGTGGTGCTAGCGCCCTCCAACAGCCTTCCACAGCCACCCTCAGCCACACCACCAGCCACAGCCAGCTCTTCGACGGATCGCCGACGCACCAGCCTCTCGCCCGTGCAACACTTCAGTCGCCAGGACATTGTCGCCGCTCAATGGAAGGAGCTCGCTCGCTCTCACGTTGCCGTGTGCGGACTGGGAGGCATGGGCACACTGGTGGCTGATGCGTTAGTGAGAGCGGGTGTGGGCCGCGTGCTGCTGGTCGACAACGAGCATATCCACTGGAGCTCCATGGGGCAGATGGGTTTCCAGCCAGAGGAGGTCGGCTTCAGTCGCATACAGGCACTGCGTCTGCGGCTCCAGAGCATCCGATCAGTCGCAGCCGAGTCGTCTGTAGCGGCCACTGGCGTGGACTCGTTCTCCGTCGACTGGACCAGCGACGCGGATCTTGTGGAGCTACGCAAAAAGCTCAAGGTGAGCTCTGTCGGCGCCACGGTCACCAAGATGCGGCTACCGGCGGATGACCCAGAGGCGGAGGACGCTGAGGAGACCACCGACGGAAGTGACCCACACGCAGCCAGCTCTGACTTTGGGCTGGGGCTTTTTGAGGCGTTGACGCAGCGACGTCCGTACGACGCCGTCCTCTCGTGTCTCGAGGACGAAGTCGGTCGCCTGGCACTCAACGAGATCTGTCTGGAGCTGAGTCTGCCGCTGCTGCACGCGTCACTGTCGCCCTGCAACTCCAAGATTTCCATCCGCACAGTGCTGCCAGGCCACACGTGCTGCTTGGAATGCATCGAGCACCTGGCAAGCTTGGGAGACGCGCCCTCCAGCTCGTCATCACCGCCCACTGCAGTGGATGACGTAGCCAAGTCCATCGCCAAGGCGTTTCCTGCGTCGCTACCTCACGTCGAGCTCATGGCCGGCGGGCTCCTCGCCCAGCACGCCATGAAGTACGACTGACCTGTATTTCCTCCTCTGATGCCACTTGCTGAGATCTCATTTCTGACTCATTGATTGACAGGTTTCTGCTGGGCATGGGCGACTTCGTGCCCTTCTTCACCGTCAACGCACTCACCTTCGAGATCGAGTCGTACGCATTCCCACCCAACCGGCTCTGCTCTAACGCCACCTGCAGACAACGACAAGAAGAGGAAGAGAACGACCCCACCACCAAGCACTAGCCATGGCCCAGTCGGCGACAAGGAATCCTGTATTGCTCCCGCACCTGATAAATCTCTTTCTGTGGTTTCGTTGTCGTAGCAGCCGCGTTTTACTTGTGGAGATGCTCGAGGTTCGTGGTCATCTCTTCGATGAGCACCTTGGTTTTGTCGATCAGCTCCGACTCAGCGTTCAGCACCTCAAAGCACATCTTCTTCTTGTCCTCAGACAGAGCTGCACTGGATGGTCCGGCCGCTCGCCAGCGCGGACTAGCGCCGCCAGCAGAGGAACCAGCGAGGTTCTCCAGGTTGTGCACCATCCGCTGCCCCGACACTGTGAGCTGCGTGACTCGGGGCTTCATGCGGCGTACCTCGATCGACAACACCTCCAGATCCTCCTTGTACTGGCGTTCAGCTCGCGAGAGCATTGGCTGGTTTTCCTTAATCGCTTGCAGCACGGCTGCCGCGCGTTTCCGCAGGTTCTTCTGGGCCTGCATGGCTTTCTCGACCTTGTCTTGCAGCGTCTTGAGCGAGGACTGTGCTGCCTGCACGCTCTGCTTGACAGTAGCAGCCTTCTCGTTCTGGGCCTTGATCATCTCACAGTGGAGACGCACGCGGTCCTTGATCAGCTGGTCCATGACGTCCACATATTCGACATCCTCGTGCAGAATCTTGATGCGCTCGATCACAAAGGCGAGCATCGCGTCGTGGATCTCGCTCATCTTGGTCTTTCCCGTGACGCGAGTCCCACGCGCACTCAGGCTTTCGATCTTGTCGGCGGCAATATCACTGAATGGTTTGACTCCAGACGGAAGCGACGACGTTTTCGATCCAGACGAAGTCTTTGACGACGCCATTCTGGACGCCAGAGTCTCCGGAAGCGAAGCTGATCCTGAAGGATGCGTCGGGCTGCCGACTTCGTTGCTTTCCAGCACACCCTTCATGAGTTCGCTGGACGCAGCACTGACGTTCACGACCTCGAAGTTACCGGACGCCAGGCGCAATAACAGCAAGTGACCGACGTACACGTTCTTGAGTACACGCGCACCGATGACGTTGGTCTCCTGCGAAGCGCTGGCCGACGGGCTGGGCGAGACGCTGAAGATGTGGCGAACGGAGCTCTTCGGAAGCGACGTGAACTCCTTGCCGGCCACGAGTGCGAAGACCCAGCTCACGTTGATAACGTGGACGCCCGTCGAGTGGAAGCAATAGACCAGCCGCGGGTCGCTGGCATCACGCTCGAGCACAGCACGACCGCCAGAATCGTCAACACCGAGGTCCAGACACTCGAGCAGCAGCGCCGGCAGCACGTGTGGTGAGGCAGCCTCGCTTTTCCATTGTGGGCGCACGGAGCTGTCCAGCAGAATGAGCTCCACGTGACCGGAAGTGAACGCACGGAGAAGGAACGGACTCAAGCCCAGCGAGTCATCGTCATTGGACTTGATGGAGTACGGCACAGAGAGAATCGATGCAGCAGCACATCCACCAGGCAAATTGTTCTTGCCAGCGATGACTGACGTGGGCGAGAGATCGACGGGGCCCTGGATAGCCAACGGCCACGTTTCTGGTGTGAAGCCGTTCACGTGCGGACGCAAAAAGCGGTAGTAGCCCGTGGATGCGGACGACTCGTGAGCAGCTCCTGGCGCTGGGCCTGCAGGCGCCCAGCCCTCGTTCAGCCAGAACTTTTGGGACTTGAGCTCCGCCACGAGAGCCGTGAGACTCGCCGTCGCAGCCGCTGCGACCGCCGACTTGCTTCCGTGTTTGTCTGGGGTCTGGAAGCTCGCGAGCGACGTCTTCTCTTCTTGCATCTTGTTGCGGCACAGCAGAAGCTGCGCGTCGACCTCGCTCTTGAGCGTCTCGAGCACCGACTCGTGGACGCGCGCGTCGAACGGCACGAGCGGACACAGCGCGTAAATGGAGCCGTCGGAGCGCAGCACGTAGCACGTGAACACGTCCCACAGCATCTGCGCCGAGCCGAAGCAGAACGACACGGAGGACGCGCTGGTGGCCGGCTGCTTGCTGGCCGAGTCGGTCGCGAGCCCGCGGAAGTCGAGCTTGTGGCACTGCTCGGGCTTGGCCACGTCGTGGTGCAGGTTGAACACGCTGATCTCCTCTCCGTCCGAGAGCACGACGACGTGCGCGTCGCTGAGCGGGTGCCACGCGGCGTGGGCCACGCGGTTGAAGAAGCCGACCTGGCGCACGGCCGCGCAGTACACTTCGCGCGAGATGGAGGCCACGCGCTTGGTGCTTGTGAGCTTGTTCTCGACCTGCTGCCGCGTGGTGTGGGGCGCGTTGGGCGACACGTCGACCGTCACGGTCTCGGTCGAGTTGTCCTCGAAGCGCACGAGGAAGTGGTGGCGCTGGGACCGCGCGGCGCCCAGCAGCGTGCGCTTGGCGTCGCCCGCCGCCATCTTGGCCGCCGACGCCGCGCGCGTGAGCAGCTGCGAGGCCTCCGCCGGCACGCGCACGGCTCGCACCCACGACTGCGCCACGAGCAGCACGCTTGAACCCGACGCGTTCACGCGCACAGCCTGGATCTCGCGGACCTCGCTCTTCTGTAGCGGCGGGTCCAGCTCCAGGTGCACGAGCCGCACGGCGTCCTGCGACTGGCTGGAGGCCGTGGAGGACGCCTGCGGCTTCTTGGCGGACGGCGGCTGGAAGAGGTTGAGCAGGAAGAGGCGGCCGCTGTCGCCCAGCAGCACGGCGTGGCCGTTCTCGCCCACGTCAAACGTGTTCAGGTGCGCATCCGTGTTCAGCTCGGCATATGTGGGCGGCGGCACGGCCCCGCACAGCTCCAGATCTGCACGCAGCGCCCACGAGTCCTCGCCCTCAGGCTTCTTCGTGGCCGGTGTCGTGGTGGATGCGCGCCCCATGATGTCGGATGCAAAAAGGTGTTGGCGTTTTCACCAACAAAACAAACGCCAACAACCTAACCCAACCGAGCGAACGCCAACGGGTTTAGACCCGCGTCTGTCGGATGGGTTGAAAGCGGGGAAATACAAACCCACAAGTGTTGAACCAGCCGTACTTATAAGAGATAATACAGTCCCACGCTGTTGGTTTTGGCGGGAGATGCCGACAATCCAACATCCGCAGTGAAAATGGACGCCGACGACGACGGCCGCCCACCGCAGACGCCGCCCAGCGACGCGGAGGACGTGTACATGGCCGACAGCGCACTGCCAGACGCACAGCACGACTCGCCGCCCGTGACGCCACCTTCCAGTCCGCTGCGAGCGCCTCAGCAGCCGCAGTTTCCCAACGGAAATGGTGCCGCCGCGCCATTCACACCACCACAACCAGGTCGCTACTTGACGCACAGTATGAACGACGGACGGCCGCAGTCGCCGCTGAGCCCCACATCGCCCATGTCGCCCACGTCCAGCATGTCTGTGTCGGCGTCCGCGGTCTCCGCGACGGAGCAGCCGCGCTACAACTTCCCGGAGATGTCGGCGTCCATCGACGCGACGCCCACGCCTCGGTACTTGGGTCGTGCCGGTGGACTCGCGTACGGAAACGCAGGGGGCGCGAACGAAGGAGAAGACGACGTGGAGGCGGAGCTGCGGCGCATGGCTCAGCGCCAGCTGCCGCGTGGTGATCTCGGCCGTCAGGAGTGGCGACTCGACACGTTCGGCGGTGGTGGTGGTGGTGCCACAAGCGACCGTGAAGGCGGCGCGCCGTCCTCGCCCTCCAGCTCCATTCGCTCCAGTCGCAGCGGCGCGTCGCGATACTCACAGCCACATCGCGGCTCTGCAGCCGACGACAACCCGGCGCTGCCTCGCCCGCCGGCGTCGCCACCAAGTTCCCCTCGGTCTCGCAGCAGCGCCGCGTCCGTCACTGGCCGTCGGGTTCCAGACGACTTCTCACGCCCGTCACCGGCCACTGCTGCGTCCCGTGCGGATGATGAGGGCGACCAGAACTTTAATGGGGCGGTGGTGTGGGGCACCAACATCAGTGTGGCCGAGTCCATGGGGCTCTTCCGCACGTTCCTCCACACGTTCCGTCGCGCCGGCCAGGCCATCATGGAGGAGCCGTACTACCTCAAGGTGCTGCGTCACATGGCGGCCACGCAGTCCACGATCTTCAACCTGGACACACAGCACTTGCTGCAGCACCGGCCGTCGCGGAAGGTGTACAACCAGCTCGTGCTGTTCCCGCAGGTGCTGATCCGCATTTTGGACATGGTCGTGAACGAAGAGTTCCGCAAGCTCACGCCCGACGCCACGGAGGACGCGGCGGACGAAGGTCAGATCCAAGTGCGGCCGTTCAACCTCAGCGATCTGTCGCCGATGCGAAACCTCAATCCGTCCGACATCGACCAGCTCGTGTGTCTCAAGGGCATGGTCACGCGCTGCAGCGCCATCATCCCCGACCTCAAGGAAGCGTTCTTCCGCTGCACGATCTGCCGCGCGACGACGCAAGTGGAGCTGGATCGCGGCCGCATCGAGGAGCCGACGTTTTGCACGCACTGTAACACACGCCACTGCATGGAGATGATCCACAACCGCTGTGCCTTCACGGACAAGCAAATGGTCAAGATGCAGGAGACGCCTGACGCCATCCCAGAGGGAGAGACGCCGTACACTGTGATGCTGTTCGCCTTCGACGACCTCGTGGATGACGTCCGACCGGGCGACAAAGTCGAAGTAACGGGCATCTACCGCGCAGTGCCCATGCGAGCGTCGTCTCGCCAGCGCGTCGTCAAGTCGGTTTTCAAGACCTACATTGACGTCGTCCATTTCCGACGCGTTGACGAGCTCGCTCGTCGTGGCGCGGAAGGTGCCGCTGCTACAGCCACTGCCACCGAGACGGAAACCAACACGATGGACGACCCGAACCGCATCAATTCGACAGAAGAAGCCAAGCTGACAGAGTTTCGACGCATTGCCGCGCACCCAAACGTGTACCAGAACCTCGCATTTTCACTGGCACCGTCGATCTGGGAGCTCGACGACGTCAAGAAGGGCATCTTGTGTATGCTTTTTGGTGGAACGCGGAAAGACGCCGACTCGGCTGCTGCTGTGGCAGACAGTGGCAACGGTGACCCTGACAGCGCCATCACGCCGCCGAAGAAGGCGACTCGTTCTGATATGAACGTGTTGTTGTGTGGTGACCCCGGAACGTCCAAATCTCAGCTGCTATCGTACGTGCACAAGCTGTCGCCTCGAAGTATCTACACGTCGGGCAAGGGTAGTTCTGCGGTCGGTCTCACTGCTTCGATCGTTCGGGATATGGAAACCGGCGACCTCGTGCTTGAATCGGGCGCTCTCGTGTTGT
Organism: Pythium sukuiense; assembly: GCA_023334995.1. Classification (NCBI taxonomy): domain Eukaryota; phylum Oomycota; class Peronosporomycetes; order Pythiales; family Pythiaceae; genus Pythium; species Pythium sukuiense. The sequence goes on from JAADVL010000176.1 coordinate 36,912, forward strand.
CGGATGAAGGCATTTGTTGCATTGACGAGTTTGATAAGATGTCCGAGTCGGCCCGTTCTGTGCTGCACGAAGTGATGGAGCAGCAGACTGTGTCGATCGCCAAGGCCGGCATTATCTGCTCCCTGAACGCGCGTGCATCCATCTTGGCCTCGGCAAACCCCATCGAGTCGCGCTACAACCCAAACAAGTCAGTGATCGAGAACGTCAACATCCTCCCGACGCTGCTCTCCCGATTCGATCTGATCTACTTGATCCTGGACAAGCCGCTCGCTGAGACGGATCGCCAGCTCGCCAAGCACATCGTCGCGCTCTACTTTGACGAAGAGACGCGTCGCCAGCGTCAGGCTGCCAACGAAAGTGACATCGAGCCGATCACGATGAAGCTGCTGACGGAGTACATTTCCTATGCCAAGAAGAACATCCACCCACGACTCACTACTGGTGCGCGCAACGGACTCATCCAAGCGTATCTGGAGCTGCGCCGCCTGGGAAGCAGCCACGCTGCCAAGAAGAACATCACGGCAACGCCTCGTCAGCTCGAGTCGCTCATTCGAATCTCCGAGGCGTTGGCGAAGATGAAGCTCAGCCATTGGGTGCAGGAGAGCGACGTCGCGGAGGCGCTGCGCCTGATGAATGTGGCGACGCAGCGTGCTGCGATGGATCCGCGTACCGGCACAATCGACATGGACATGATCAACACGGGCCACAGCTCGCTGGAGCGCGAGTCGATCGCGCAGATCGTCGAAGACATGAAAGAGACGCTCAGCGACGCGCCGAACCAGTCGCTAGGAGTGGGCGAGATGCGGAAGCTGCTGGAGGAGAAGCGCAACATGGAAATCAAGGGCACGGAGTTCCAGATGGCCATGCGCTCCATGGAGGACGAAGAGCTCATCCAGGTCTCCCACGGCGTCGTGCGGTACTTTGGCCCGACGTCGTCCTAGTCAGTGAAACAAAACAGTAAGCGACACCAACACGAAATCGATGGAGTAAGCATCGTACCCTCTGGGTTTTCTATTGATGCCTTCGCGACGTGATCTCAATGACGTCGCTGCGGCTTTCGAGGGCGACGTCGCGCAGAAAGAGGTGCTTGGAGAAGAACTCCATGACCACACGCATCTCGTCGCGGCCGCGGATCATGTCGTGGGTCTTGCGTCGGACAGTGTGGCGAGTGAGCAGCGTGGAGCTGAACGTGGAGACGAACTGGCGCTCGGTTTCGTCGGCCATCGCCGTGGGGAAGACGTCATCGCGCTCGCCGCAGATCATCACGGCCGGCGTTTCGTGGACGGTTTTGACTATCAGATGAGGACCAGCGTGAGGGCCGTTGACGGCGCCGCCTGCTACGAGGATGACGCCTCCAAGGCGGCATGGCGCCGTCATAGCGACGTGGAACGCCACGCTAGCGCCCTGGGAGAAGCCGAAGAGGAAGACGCGCTCGAGTGGCCAGTGGTAGCGGTTGCGGAGTGTCTCCAGGAAGGACCACACAAATGCACGAGCCGCCTCCAGACTGCCGAATACAAACACACCAAGTGAGTCAGTGGATGATGGAAATGCCAGTAAGCAGATGAGTGGGAATGGTGACGCTCCTTTCGCTGCGGCCACTGTGCGGGACATGCGGCGGGATGACGGCGAAGGCGTCGTCGAGGTCGTGGCACCACGTGCGGCCCATCTCGAACGGAAGCTCCAGCGGCGCGCGTAGTGCAATCGCAGCTACAATACAGAGTAGAATACCATCACGAGTCTCCATCAGTCTTACAGCAGCACGACTGACTGACAGTGCGGATCCCACGCCGTACCTGTCTGCGGCAGAGCCATTTGGGTGCCGAGTCGCGCGAACGGAACGTGCGAGTCGCCTCGTCCGTGGAGAAGCACGACAAGGTTCTGGGCCGGCAGCTCATCTGCGCTGGGCACAACCTCGAACTCGACGCGCTGCTGGAAATGCGCGGCCTGCAGCGCTAGCGACGGCGCATTGAGCGACGACTCTGGAGCGACGGCGTCCAGCTCAATGACGTCGGCGTCGATCTCCTCCTTGGCGGCGTCAATCGCGGGAGGCCATGGCACCCACCGTGTTGCACCAGTGGCTGTGAGCTGCACGAGCGCCACGCCCGCCGCGTTGTTCACGCGCAGCACGTCGTAGCCATCCTCCATTTACGCTGCCGAAGTCCTCGCGTTGCTGTTGCAATGGGAAGAAGAGTTGATTACTGGACGAACTGCGTGCGTCTGAATAGAAGACTCTCTGGGTCACAGTCGGGCGGACGAAACAATGGCTTCAACAGATCCTTACAAATGACAAGTGACGAGGGCTTGTATTCGAGGTGCTGCCGTGTGTACCCATGATCGAGAGCCACTCGAACGAGTCTCATACTGTAGGAAGCGGACAAACCAATGCAATTCCCTGCGTGACTCATGCAGCCAGCAGCGCAGCACCTAGACACCAACGGTCACCAAAGCGCATTCAGAACTTCTGGAAGTCTCAAGTACGCTCATTTAGATTAAAGAGCTATCAAACAACACGCCGGGATGCCCCACCGAAGAGAATCCACTACCACCAACGGGCCTTGCCTTGCCTCGATTGTCCCCCAGCAGCAGCCGCGGGGTGGCACCACGCCAAGCATCCACGGCCGCGCCGCGACATCGCAACATGCGACCACGACCTCGACCTCCTCCACCGAATCAAAAGTTTTCGTTCGCATCAAACGGTCTTTTATCATCATTTTTGGGGTGGAAGACTGAATCAAACAGCCAATTTTCACCATCACTCCGTGGGAATTTCCGAGCACTCCTCCTCACATGGCTTCGCTGTCCCTTGAGGTGACCCAGCTGCTGGGCGATTGACGTCAAGCGAGCTGTTACTGTACACGTTAGACCATGCGCGTCTATACAGCGTCGCGTTAGTCGCTGCGGCTTTTGCGCCGCGTGGCAGTCCGTCAGCTGTTACATGCAGCGCTGCAGTGTACAGCACTCACATTGACGCGTGTGGCTGCATATTCGTCCGCTCGTGCATAGAGTGCTGATACATCCGAGCACCGTATTGTACTCGCCTGATCGTCGGCAAGCGTCGCAGGGAAGTCAGCACCCCCAGTGGCGTTTGGCTGCCATGTCACTCCGGCCACTCCTCAAAAGGCGCGGGGTAGGGTTGGATGGGCACACGTTGCTCAAAAAGAGTCAAGATTCCACACGTCGGCTCATCTGACGGTTGCAGAATAGGAGTCGTGTGACACACAAAGTGCCCGAGTGCTGTTGTTCCGGAACACCCGGCAGCCGTCGTTGACCGCCTCGCCTTGTTCTGTTGGCGTTCTTCGTTCTGTTGGCGGCCACCACCGCCAACTCTTATTTTCCTGTTTGCTCCTTGGGGCTTCAGGGGGAGGAGACGCTAACGAGAAGGAGGAGGAAAGGAAGAGGAAGAAGGAGACACGTCGGCACCAAGCGACTGACTGACTGCGCTACTCGCCAGTCAGCTCTGCTTCGACCGCGTACTGAATCGTACCACCGCGCCACCTTGCCGCTGTCATTCGCTGTTCCCGCTGCTCACGTGCAGCTGCCCACTTCGCGACGGTTCCACGGATCCTGGATTCACGACGTCTCTTTGATCGGCAAGTGCAAGTTTTTGTGCCGCGCCCGCTGGTTGGCGAAAGTGCCAACGAAAAGTTGGCCACTTTGTTGGCGAATCACTCGGTACCTACAGGGAAAGAACGCCGACACCAACAAAACCAAGCGCCCACGGCAGCACCAACGGCAGCACCTCCAACGCCAACAGATCTTGGAAAACGCCAACACCCACACTCCGTTTGGATGGGTTCACGCGGCCGATCGCGCACACGGCCACAGAAGAAGCAGCAGCGGACAAGCACCGGCACGGGCGACGCGCAGGCCAAGCCGCTTCCGCCGCCAGCCTCTGAGAACGCCGACGCGACGTTGAAGCCACCGAGTTCCACTTCCGCAGTCAGTTCGGCGCCGCGACGTCGACGCACGCTGCGTGTGGGTGGACTAGTGGCTCTGACCACGGCCATTCAAGGTGCCGCCTTTCTCACAGCGGTGTTCTATTTCTTCGGTGGCGCGCTGCTCTTCTGCGTGGTGTCTCTCGGCAGCCTCCTGTTGCTGCTGCAGTTCGCCGCTGCCTCAGAATCCGATCCCGAGAACGAGATGTGGACCATGACCCAGTTCGAGACGCTCGGCGCGCTGCGCGTCGACGCCTATCTGCGCTATCTCATCACCAAGCTCGCCGTCCTATGGCGCTCTATCGTCACGCTCCACAAGAGCGCCGTCAACTACCAGTTCACCGTGTCCATCGCAGAGACCCCATCGCTCGTGGAGCTGCAAGATCTGCTCGAGACGCGAGTGCCGTTGCTGCTCACGTACGATGACGCCGCCGCCACGGACGACGAGAACTCCGACAGCCGCCGCTCGTCCATCGCCAGCACAGTCGTGATGGAAGAGGGCTTCGGCATGCGTGCGAGCATGGACTTGACTGCCATGGAGGACACGCATGTGGAGATCCAGGAAGTGGAGGAGTACTACGCCATTGAGAACTACGTCCCGGACTACGATGACGATGAGTACTGGTCTGAAGCCGAGGAGGAACCAGAGTCACAGGATGATGTGGGGCATGTAGAGCTCACAGTGCTTCCAGCAGAGAAGGACGTCGAAGGACAGAGCACTATCGAGCACGCTGAAGACGACCAGGCAGAGCACATGGAGGTCGCTGTGTGCACCACAGAGAAGACGAAGGAAGAGGACATCATCAAACTGGTCAAGGCAGTGGCGGCGACTCCAGAAGAGGAAGTTGATGAGACTCCTGCGTGCAGTGACGTGAAGCGTGAGATCGCCGCTCTGCGTTCCATCATCGTGCCAATGCTGCCGCTTGCGCCACTGCTGCAAGCTCACAACGTGCTCACTTCCGGTTCGTGTGGGGCTTCGTCGGCCCAAATTCCGTTGGAGCCCATCGTGAAGCCACATGTGAAGCCAGTCATTATGAAGGTGAAGCAAGTCAAGTGGGAGCCGGAAGCACCAATCCTAACGGCTACGAAGCCAACGCTCAAGCGACGTATCTCCGTGACTATGCCAACGTCGAAGCCACTGCCACGGCTGGTCGTGAAGGCTCGTCCATCGACGCTCACGCCGCCTGAAAACGTCCAGCGCATGCTGAACCAAGTGGAGCGGATGATGCAGGAAGTGCACGAGCTGCTGGCAATCGGAAACGAAGTGTTGGGTCGCTCCAAGGACGCGGACGCAGCACACAAGATGCGCCGCCACAGCCACAAGGACGCCCACGTGCGGTTCAGCGAGGACGTGCAGCTCATTGAATCGAAGCCGCTCGTCGACTTGGAGAGCGGGGAAGACGAGGAGGAGCTGCGGTCGAGTCTGCACTATCTGCCGGAGGAGATCGAGTTCATGAGCGACGAGTTCTTCCGCAGCAGCATAGACGACGACATCGCAGCAATGTGCTAGACGTCGCATCCCATCCATTTCCAGACCACTTTTGTATCAGTCAGCCCCCGTATTATAAGGAGAACACAAAAAATGAAGAGCTCTGCATTGTTTCCACTACACTACACCCACAGCGTTTTCATTTGTTGAGGAACGCCACAAAGGACGCGTAGGTGCGCTCCAGATCGAAGCTGAGCTGCCGCGCCTGGCCGTCGTCCAGTTCGTCCGACGCGCGCATGGCGTTGAGCGTCCGCAGCCAGCCGTCCATGTTCTCGCGGCCGTCGAGCGTGGGTGGAAGGCCGCTGACCATGGTCAGACTCGCCATCATCTCGCTGAGCAGCGGCTGCACCTCGTCCACGGCGCGGATGTTGAGCTTGAGCACGTCCATGAGCGTGATGAAGCTCTGCACAGTCTGCGCGACGTTGGCCTTGTCGGTCTTGGAGTTGGTGGTGTTGTGGAGCACCGTAGCTGGCACGCCAATGCGCACAAGTCTTTCAAGTGCACGCGGACAGTCGAGACGATACTGCGCGATGAAAGTCTCGATATCCACGAGGAATCCTCCCAGTCGAAGCGCCGTCTCGGCAGTCCGGAACTGCGAGATCAGTTTGGTGCAGGCCTCCGTGTACTGTCACAACAAACCCTCAGTCGTCTCATTCAGGAGAGTACAAGACAGTACTCTGCGCTCACCTCGTCTGGTGTGATGGCGTCACGCACGTAGGCCGTCTCCAAGTGCTCCGTCGTCTGTGTGTGTGATGTGATGCAAACATCCAGTTGAGAAAGCCCTCTTCGATTGCCAAAGCTGTAATCGCCATCGCATCGGTACCTTGATGATCGCGAAGAGATCGGAGAGGTCCTCGAACTTGCGTCGGTCCTTCGTGTCCTTCCAGAGCTTGATCTCCTGGAGTCAACCGCTCAGTCAGTCAACGGCGTCATTCCCACGAGCTCTTCGTGCGGGTGTCTCACCTCATTCCACGGCGAAGGCGCCGTGCTCGGCGCTCCATACGATGGTGGGTTCTACAGCCACACAGACACACGTGATGAGATACACATAGCGCCACTATAGAGAGGAGAGCGGCCATGAGGCATCCATACCATAGCTGCTCCGGTGGGGGGCTGGCCAAATAAGCTGTAAGGTGACGCCATGATTCTCTCGGGTCGGAATGTGGGTGTGGGAAAATGGGAGGCAAGAATGTGGGTCGTTAAGAACTCTATTTAACGGATACTCGCGCCTTCTAACTGGTTATTGGGACTTGGCTTCAACTTGAGCGCGCGAGCCTGCGGAACCTTCGGCCGGGAGAGCTGGATCGTGCGTAGCTTCTCGCTGAGCTCATCGTCCGTAGACTGCTGGGGCTGCAGTGCATGCATACGTAGCTGCAGAGCGGTCTCTGGCTCGTCCATGGTGTTCACGACGGATGGCTCTATCGCGGTGTTTTCAGGAGGAGTGGCCACGGAGGGCAATGTGTTGGGAGCCGATGGAGCTAGTGGCACGGCAGGGGCGGCCGCGTTCGCAGGCTCACCGACAGGCAAAGGAAGTAATCCAGGTGAAGCCAGGATATCAGCAGTGATGCTGCTTCGTGACTTGTCTCGCTCCAGCTCCTTGACCACCATATGCCTGAAAATCTGATGACAATGGTAGTTTTAGAGCGAGTGAGAGGCCCTGAACTCACTGCAACGTACCTGCTCCGTCCGCGCATCCACGGCCGCGCGATCGACTTCCTCCTTGATCTGGAAGTTGGTAGCGTCGGCGTTCTTGGAATAGAAGCCATGCATTACCTGCCGCACCATCTCTAGCTCGCCATTGAGCATGCGGTCCCGCTCGCTTTCGTACTTGGCAAAGACTCGGTACAAATCGAACGTCACCGTCTGTAGCGCCTCCTTGGCCTGTTGGAGCTTCACGCGGTTGCGCTCAAGCTGCTTGGACGTGGCCGACTTGTTTTCGCTGAGCTTGGCGACCTTGCGCTCGTAGCAGTCGAAGTCCAGCTTCACTCGCTTGCGATCCTCGATTTGGGACTTGACGGACTTCATAGCGTTAACGTGGATCTCCAGGAAGCGGAGTGCGCCCGCGAGAACTTCATCCTACAAAGCAACCACTCAGCATGGCATACAACACGTCGAGCGTGATACACTGTCAACTCACTGCATTGAAGAAGTGGTTCTTCATCTCCTTGGCTTCGTTGATGGCGCACATGGCGTGCCGAAACTTCTCGGCGTCGGTGCCTTTGCCAACAGCGTCGACACTGACGACGCACCAGACATCCGCCCCGAGTGTTGTGCACGCAGCACAGTACTCGGGCAGTGCCTTCGTGCGGTAGTGCTCGAGACTCTTGCGGATATCCAATAGCTTCTGGAGCAACGCGAGAAAGCGCTGCTCGTGCTGCTCGTATAGTTCATCAGAGGCCGGCAGTTCCTGAGAACACGTACATCATTATCAGATCTCATAACACCGCTAAGCAGCCATCGATACAGCCATACCTTGCCGAAATTGGTGAGGAGCTGCAGCTGCAGCCTGCGCTTCTGCAGCTTCCAGCTCAGCCGCGGCTTCTTGGGCGAGCGGTGCAACGCGTCCCTCATGGCCGTCGTCGCTGTGCGGCTTCCACTTACCCGACGAGTTCTCTTTGCGCGTGTGCGCAGCTGTGGATCTTCATAAGACTCTCTCTATCCTTCGCTCCACGGAGTGCTTGTGTCAGCGACTCTTGCAAGGCGTCATCAAATCACCCAAAAAAAGATACTGCGACAGGCAAGATGGGTTCATGTTTACCTCTCTAAAGCGATATAGCTGCAAAATGTGTTCGTAACAGCCGCTGGCTTTTCGTTGGATTTCAGTTAGAAGTTCGAATATTTGAGTTGGCGCTCCCGCGCGAAAGCCCAGAAAGCCGCACGGCAGGAAAGGAAACATCGCGACAACGATGGAGGAGGAGACGCCGGCGACGCGCCGCGCACGCAAGCACCCGCGCCAGGAAAGCCAGCAGACGGGGTACTATGCGGACCCGCTATCGCCCATCGCGTCCACGCCCATGAAGCGGCCGCGTACGAAGCCAGGTACGTGCGTAAGCGCCAAGGGAAACGCAGGGGAAACCAACTGACTGGTCGTGGGTCTGTAGCGAACACCAAGTCGGCGAAAGGGAAGCTAGCGAGTCCGCACAGCACTTCACAGTCGAAGGCGAAGAGCGAGGAGGAAGAGCGGTACTTCTCGCCGCGGAAGCTGGCGAAGGAGTACGACGACGACGCCAACGAGGCGGTAGGTGAGACGAAGGAACCCGAGGAGGACGCCAAGAAGGATGCGAAGAAGGCAGCCAACGCGAATGGCAAGCGGGCGAAGGGACACGAAGGAAAGGCTGCTACTGTGACTGCGGCTGCTGCGACTGCCAGCGACGAGCCGGCGGTGGAAGGCGCCATGTTCTCCCCTGTGCTGAAAGTGCCGCGCCCGGCGACGGCGCGCTCCCCGAGCACATCGAGCAACGGATCGCCGTCGACGTCCAAGATGACGGACGCTCATGCGCGTGTGGACGTGGCGACTGATGCTGCAGAGTCGGATGGCGGTCAGGATGAAAACGACGCCGAGGCCGCGGCGGTGGTGCTGTGTGAGGAGCCGAGCATCGCGAGTGAAGAGGACGACGCGGCCAGCGACGTGTCGGGCGAGAACGAGTTCAACCCGTACGTACTTTTAGTGTGTTTAGTGTAAGTGCGTGTGGTTACTGATGAGTGGCTCCGTAGGTTCGTGTTCATGAAGTCGCTGCCCAAGTACGAGGATGTGGTGCCCAACGGCCGGACCACAGTCCTCCCGGCCACATCCAAGAACACGCCTAAGATCTGTCTCGTACGTCGCCACGCTTCTGTTTGATGGGGGTTTTATTGGCTGACTGGAGTGGCTTGTTAGGTGCTGGATCTGGATGAGACGCTCGTGCACTGCACGGTGGAAAACATCGAGAACCCTCACCTGCAGTTCCCAGTATGTGACCTCTCTAGATGTCTTTTTTATTGAATTGAATAGGTTGCTGAATGGTTCTGGTGGCATACAGGTCAACTTTAACGGAGTGGACTACACAGTCAACGTGAAGAAGCGCCCGCACATGGAGTACTTCCTCAAGCAAGTCGCGACGCAGTTCGAAGTCGTCGTGTTCACGGCGTCGCATCGCGCGTACGCCGAGAAGCTGCTGAATCTGATCGACCCGCGACGTGAGCTGATCAAGTGAGTGATGTATTGGTGGTCTTTGGAGATCTACTAGTACTGCGGACTTGGGGGCTCACAGAGAATATCTGACTCATCTGTAGATACCGCCTCTATCGCGATGACTGCTTGGACGTGTACGGAAACTACATCAAGGACTTGAACGTGCTCGGCCGCCAGCTCTCCAAGGTCGTGCTCGTCGACAACTCACCGCATGCATTCGGCTACCAGGTCAACAATGGCGTTCCGATTGAGACGTGGTACGACGACGAGGCCGATGAAGAGCTGCTTAACTTGCTGCCGTTCCTCGAGAGCCTCAACGAACACGACGACGTGCGGCCGGTCGTCGAGAAACAGTTCCAGATCCAGAAGCTCATCGACTCGCTACCAGAAGACCTCGACTAGATTCCTCCACCGCCACCGCCAGCCCACGTAGAAGAGCGAGACGCATCGCTCCAGACCAAGTTTTTTAAAATCCCTCTTCGTCGGTCAAGTACACGAAATCAAATTGATATTGGGGATTTCAAGAGTTTTGTCGGAAAAGCCTTGCTAAAAGAACGAATTAGATCGCGAGGTCGTTGAGTTGCGTATTTCTCAACTTCACTTTATCAGTCGCCCTAACCTATAAAACAATGGTTTTAGACGAATTGAAGTAGACTTACGACAACCAAGCGATTTTGGCGGCTTCTTTGACGACAATCCGCTCGTTTCCAATCTAAACCCCATGACGATCTCAATCGACA